>CM040129.1:147180098-147369858 GCA_022559845.1 Amorphophallus konjac
ACGTGCCACGGTACGAGAAGACCGAAACTCAACGGTCGAACCGTCAAAACCCGAAGGTCGGAAACACACGACTGACAGTCTGACACTCCGTACTCGACAGGAGTACCACCCACTAGAAGCACAGCCGGTAGCGTCCCCTGACGTCTTACACCGCACCGCAGGTGAACCGCCTGACATGGTAGGTCCTACCCGAGGCGCAAACACCGTACAAGTAACTACAACAAGTGACTAGCTGGGGTCACGCCCGTCGACGTGGGTCCAACCGCCCCCAACCACGTGTGCACACACAGACCGCGCGTCCCTGGTCTGGCCCTCTGACCGGTTTTCCCCTCAGCCGGACTCTGGCTGCAAGACGTGGGGCCCAACGGTAACCGGTCCACAAACCGTCTCTAAAGGTCAGCCCGTACACCACTCCCTGGTGCGACTAGCACACGCGTACTAGTAGGCTACGACTAGTGGAGGGTCACTGAAGGAGTAGACTCTCAAGTCACGGAAAACAACGCCCAAGCCCGACGACGTGTGGGAATCACCCCACGCACTAGTCCCGTCGCACGGAGACCACGGTCGGAGAAAAGCGAGGTTGCCACCCTCATGGGGCAACACAGGAAGTGGCGGTCCGACCCTGGACCGTCACAGCCAAATGGCGGTCCACTCTAGGGCCGTCACTTACAAATGGCGGTCTAAGGCAGACCGTCACACGGCCAGAGGGGTAGGGGAAGTGACGCGCCTGCTCCAGTGCGTCGCTTGAAAGTAACGCGCCTGAGACAGGCCGTCACACGGCGCCCCACACCCTCCAAAACCACAGGGAAAGTAACGCGCTTACCCTGGCGCGTCGCTTGCAAGCAACGCGTCGGGCTCAGTGCGTTACTCGCATGTGACGCGCCTAGACCAGCGCGTCGCATGGCCCTCACGCTCGGGATGGAAAGGGAAGTGACGCGCCTGCCCCAGCGCGTCGCTTGTAAGTAACGCGCTGGGCCCAGTGCGTCGCTTGGCCCATCCACATGGGGGACAACAGGAAGTAACGCTCCTGCCCCAGTGCGTTACACGCAAGTAACGCGCCTATCTCGGTGCGTTACATGGCCTGACCCCCAACGGTCAAAACCCAACGGTCGAAACGCATGTGACGGCCCAGCCCAGGGGCGTCACTAGCAAACGGCGGCCAGTCGCAGGACCGTTACAGCCCTCGACCCCAAAGGCCAACACCCAGGGAAGTAACGCACCCCTCTAGGGGCGTTACAAGCATGTGACGGTCACTGGAGTGACCGTCGCTTGCCCCAGAGCACGCTACGGCGGGAAAACCCCAAAAACACCAACCACGCCCCCGTACCTCCACCGGAGAGGGGGAAAACAAGGGGGGAGACCCCTGGGGACCCCTAGCATGCATCTAAGCCACCAAAACATAGAATCATGGGCTAAAACCATAGATCGGGCGGCTCACCCCAAAACATGGAAAAACCCCAAAAACGCCCAAACATGCCTCTCTCGGCCTCCCCGCGGCCTACAAACCACGGAAAAGAACGGCGAAGAGCTAGGGAACGTCACCCTACCTCAATGGAGCGAATGCTCCGCCGGATCGTCCACGAATCGCGAAGAACGCTTGAAAACCCTCGTTCTTCCTTAAGCTTCCCACGCTCGCCGCACGCCCCCACGACCACCTCGCCGCCGCCCACGTCACCGCGCCGTCGCCCCGCCGCCGTCTGCAGCCGGAGGGGAGCTCGCCGTGGCCAGCCGGGAGGAAGAGAGGGAGAGGGAGGGAGACACGGTGGAGGAGGAAGGAGGAAGAAGAAGAGAGGAAGAAGAAGATGGTGGGGGAGAGAGAAAAGAAAAAGGGTTTTATAGAAAACCCGGAAAATCCGTAAAATTCCAAAAATTAGGAAATCACACCCCCGCGATCCTCGGAACGCACCGATCGCAACGGTACCACTCGTGTCCGTGTGAACAGCCCGGTTCACCCGCAACGAGCGTCCGAAGAGAAAAGCCGAAACACACACCGGGAATCGGAAAACACACGCGGAAAAAAGCCGCGGAACGCCTCCGGGCCTCCGAAACGACTCCGGATCGCGCCGATCCGAACACGAAAGATGTCCGAAACGAAATTTCGGACACAACGGAGCCGGACACTCCGAAAACTAGATCCGGGACCCATGAAGAAGGATCCGAAAGGTCCGGGATATTACATTGGAGGTAGAAGCCTCTGGTTGATTTGGCGTTGTCGGCACAAAGCATATTTCTTCATTTTCTTCTTCTTTCACCCTTCGGCTTGCATCGGATAATGCCGACAATGTATTGCAGTAGAGAACAACGCCCCTCCTCTTATTTCTTGACTTCTTTTTTTTCTTCCCATCCGTAGCCGGCATGTGCCCCCACGATGGGTTATCTTGTGATTGCCGGTGTATAGACACCGTGTTGACAGCTTTCTTGAAATCGGGAAGCTCGTGAGGGCATGGAGGATCCACTCGGGACTCGCCCATCTAAAGTTCTCCCCTCCCGATCATGCTTTCTACTATGTCTTTAAATACATAGCAGTCTTCAATGGAGTGCCCAAGCATTTGGTGATATGGGTAAAAGCGGGGGTCATCTTTTCTTCTAAGGTCACCTGGCCTTTTCGGTTCCGGCAAAGTGACCTTGTTATATCTGGTGGCCCATTCAAACAAAATTCGGGTCCTATCCTTAGGAAAGGAATAAGACTTCATCATTTTGGCCCGCAGGGGAGGCCCCTCTTATTGTTCGACACGCCTGGTCGAAGGAGGGTTGGCAATGCCTTTATCTTTATTTCTTCGCCGCTCGAACGCCCTGAGGTCGAATGTATGAACTTCTTCGGGCGCGGGCCGTTAATTTGTTGATTTGGCCTCTTGTATTGAGGCCATAGGGGCAGAGGAGAGGAAAGCCTCAATTTCCGCCACCACATTGTTCAATCGGTCAAAAGACTTGATTTTGATCCTGATCATTTTTTCGAGGATTCTCCTCTTCAGATTTTGTTTGTAGATTTGGACTGCATCTTCTTGATGTAGCGGCCGCCTACACCTCATGCAGAGATTGCACCATTTTTTAATATATTCGAGAGAAGTTTCATCATCTCTCTGCTTAGAAGCATATAATTCGGCCATGGTTGTTTCTCTTTCGGCAACGTGAAATCGCTCCCGGAACTTCCTTTGCATATCTAGCCAATCGTTGATAGACTCGGTTGGTAAGTTAGAATACCACTCAAAAGTGAATCCTATGAGGGAGGACCCGAAGAACTTGAGTAGGTAGGATTCATCAGCTGCCAGGTCACCCATTGTGCTGACGTAGTAAGCTATGTGCTCTTTCGGCGAACCTTGTCTGCAAAAATTTTTGAACTTCGGCGGTTTATTGACACCGAGAGGTAGCCTCTTGGCCGCATGAGGGACAGGGTAGGGTACCTTGTACACATCGAAAGCAGCATGATCATCATTGCCTCTATCGGCCAGCTTCTTTTCGATCATCTGTTCTATGATTATTTTATTCGCCATGCCCTGGTCGGTCGGGCCTGGGCAGAAGTGGGCCTGTTGCATTTGCGGTGTTGCCGCTGTTACCCGAGGTGCTGCTGCAATTCCCTGGTGTGGAATAACCAGGAGTTGTCCTGAAGTTGCATGTTGCTGCGGGGGAGCAATGCCCCCTGTGTAATCAGGTGCCGGCTGAGACGCGACCGCCTGTAGTGAAGCTTCAAGGGTTTGGCCCTCATTTCCCAGGGTTTCAAGAGTGACTTCCACCTGTCTAGAGGTAGATGCTTGTGAGTTCTCTTCATTTAGCTACTTTTTTAATGTTTCAACCTCTTGTCGATATTCTTGCAACAACATCAGCATTGCAGGGTCATGCAAGGTGGGGTTGAGAGTGACACCTCCTTCCCTAGCTGGATTTTCTTCAGACGACATGGATGGTCTCCCGTCATCACCTTCAGTCGTAACTGCATCGACGGTGATGATCGTCACAGTCTTGTCCTGGCTGGTTTCTTCAGCAAGGGCCCGCAACGTCTCATCGGTTTGAACTGGAGTTCGGGGCCAAGCTCGCTCGGACACCCGGATATGTTTAAATCTGGTTGGCTTCGGGGCCAACCCCCCTTTTGATTTGGCTTCGAAGTGAGCCAACTTTTCTTGGGCCAGCACTTGGAAGGTATTGTGTATCGGCACCGTTGGGATTACCCTATTGGGCGTGATTTTGGCTTGTCAGCCATTCAGGAAGACCCGGACGCCCCCGATGAGCATGGATTTGCCCGAGGTAGATAGCCGGCTTTGCAATGTGTCGGGGTTCTTCTTTTCCACCCTCCTGGTGGCTGGTGCACACTTCTTGTTGGTGGAGGCATGAGAATCAACATGGCGAGCATGGCAGCCCACTGCAGCAGCTTCAGTCGGGGTCACCTCGATGACGACGACCAATTCCATCTCTTGGATATGTAGGAGCTCCACGAATGCGACCCCCAATAAGTTGGGGAAGCCGACAACTGGCGGGAAGGTGCCGAACTGGATCGGCACTGCCAAATAGCCATGGGTGGCATGGCCGGTGACAACAAGGCGTTCGAACGACACGACCATCCCAGTTGTCGAAAAGTAGCCTGTGGGATTAAATCACACAGTTAAAATTTTAAGAAGAGGCCATTGGGCCCCTAATCTGGGCAAGGAGATGAAGGGAGGTTCCGATCCCACCGGGCATGCCAGACTTGTGGACGCACTTTCGGGACATTGTTCATTTTTATTAGTTTATTCATCCTTTTGTTCGTTTGTTCGGTTTATTAGTGCGAGGGCGTGCCAGTCACCTAGGTGACGATTTATGCGACCTTCGAGGGAGCCCATGGTGCGCTCGATCTGACTAATCAGACGATTGTGTGGTTTGTGTCGGGACTGAGAACCCGCCGTACCATAAAGGTTACGACGTTAATTACATCCCCTCGGAGAGGGGAAAACCCTTGATTGATTGCCAGGAAAAGGGGCCCTATGGCCTAAAGTTCATAGTAATGAAAGCGAGAGCAAAATCTCAGATTGCGTTTAAACAGACCCCGCATCGGGACGTAAACGTTCATAGATGCGTGCATGTCGGTCACTGGCGGACCATTTCTTGTTTAGACGGAAGTCCGCGTTTGTAGCGTAAGAGACGGTGACAAACCGTACAAGTATTTGCCGTCAGTACGATAAGTTTAATGCAAGTGCGGAATTAGATCACGGCATATATGTCGGTTACTAACGGACCATTCATTGTTCGGACGAGAGTCCGCATTTGAAGCATCAAAGACAACGACAAAACCATACAGATGTCTGCCATAGGTACGGCAAGTTCAATGTGGGTGCGGGATTGGATCCCGGTAGAGGTGGGTCAAGCTGATGAACTATCGGCCCAAGATGTGCCCAGACCATGACCATGTCGGGGATTCCGAGGTCCACGTCTGATACCATGGGGCATCATTACTTTTCTCTTCACGCACAGTCCAGGGAAGTGAATTGTTAAGTGTGAAGCCCGAACTCGCCAACGTGCGCCCTCGCACGTGGATCGACCTGCACGGTCAGGTCGCGGGGGTCAAGGGGGCAGCCCCCCTTGTGGGGGTTTCCGAACAAAATTTTGATTATAGCAGGGGCAACTTTTGATTATTGGCTTCATATTCCTTTCATTTGTTTTATCCATTAGCTTCAAGTCTTTTTTTTTATTTGGTTAACCATTCTTTCTCTTTTAGGCACGCCGGTTTAAGGAGATACCAAGAGAGGATAGGACGCGCCGGCTTAGAGAGTGTAATAGGGTGCGCCGGTTAAAAGGATCAAGGGGGGCGCACCGGTTAAAAGGATCAAGGGGCGCGTCGGATAAGGCGCGCCGGTCAAGTGGAGCACAGGGGGCGCGCCGGATAAGGGACCCAAGAGAGGGGCGCGCCCTGTTCATTCCAAGAATTTGAAGATGGTTTTGAGTGTGAAGCTAAATCGGCGCGGGGGGGTACCGCGCAGGATTAGCCCATGCCGAACTAAGAGCGTGCCGGGTTAGCTCCTGTGGGTTTTATTTCATTCTTCTGGGTTCCGTTTCTTCTTTCTTTCACCCGCATGTTACTTTGATGATTGATTTATTCATCCAATTGATGGATTGGGCTTGTAGAGAGGAAGTTTAAGTGTTTTGATCATTTGTTAAGGTGAATTAGCATGTAGATTTGAATGTTTTACTTGAAGGGTTTATTATGTAGGAACTCAGAGGTTCAGTTTGATTCAGGGGCTTCAAACATATGCTGTTCTTATCCCCAGAGAGCTTAGTTTGTTCGCTTGTTCTTATGTGTTCTTGACCCTTACAAAAATTGGGCAGCATCTCCCCCGGACTGAGGTTTTCCAGAGAAAATAGATGAACACCAAATGGATTCTTCCGTGGTGAATCTCAAAATGCAGACCTCACGGCGGTCCGATAACCCAGATGTGAGTGTGGAAAAAGCTCGAGGACTAGCCTTCGAGAGCTGTCACAACTCACGGGTGATGATTTGCGAAGCGAGATGAATGTTTGCCTAGCAGGGCTATGGATGTTCATCCTTCTGTGGGTTCCTTTGAAGGCCACGCTATGGAAAAGCGAGCTTCAAAGACCCTGGATGAGTGGGAGACTGGAGAGAAGGGGGGCTAAAGCCAAGAACCGTGCTTGCCAACAGACTTCCTTTTTATTCATCCACAAGAAAGGGGAAGATCGAAATACAGAAGGGGATCTACCCCAAAGCAGAAGGAAAAGTGTTTGAGGGAAAGAAGAGAAGATACATGAACAGGGTGGGGGAATAGAGCACAAGATCTTCCCCCAGGCTCACCTCTCACTGGACTCTCCTCTCTTCACCTCTCAAGCGTGGGGACGAAGCTCTCTTCTCTCTTTTTCTTCTTCTCTTCTTTCTCTCGCTCGTTCTCCCTCGACCTCCTTCCTGGTGGGTGGGAGAAGCCCCTCAAGCCATGGTCGTTTCAGAGGAAGTTCTCCCCCCCCCCCTTGTTCCTTTTTTTTCTTTTGCCTCCCTTTTCTTCTGCTGACCTTGAACCGTGGAGGACGTAGGGGAGGGTTATCTGGGGAAGAAACCTCCCAGAAGCTTCTTCTTTTCTGATGCGGGACGGACGCGCGACCTGGGACTCTAGCTCGTGATCGTCCCTATGCGAGGGAAACGTTGGACCGTGCGCGGTTGAGAAATCGGCAGTGAGTCTCGGGTATCGGTCTTTCCGCGTGAACTCGGATCGAGACACGGGACGGGTTACACTCACTCTCTCGCAGCGGTGAATAAAAGTATAGCAAGCTAGGAACCTACACTCGCAGCGGCATATACGAATGAATACGAACTAAGCAAAATACGATAAAGAGTGGGGGCGAGTGTACCTCCATGCTCCGGGCGTGGGGAAGACGTTCCCGGCCAAGTACAGTAACTCTCGGTAACAACGGTAAAAACTTAATTGCAACAGTGAATTTTATTGCCCACTCCACGCAGGGAGGTAAAGGGCTACAAGTGGGGCCCGGGAGGACTGACCCTGGGTTAACGGGCAGCAATCCGGAGGTGCGTTCGGGGCGAAGTCGGCCTGTTGGTCTGACTCGGTCCTCCGCCGACTCGGTACTGCGCCAACTCGGTTTTGACTCGCTGGACAGCAAGGCGCGGTTTCCAAAGGAACGTAACCCTCATGAGGTCTTCTGAAGGCTCCGCTTGGCTGAGACGATGGCGAGATGTCCCTGATCGACTCCCTGAAGTGGCGGTTCCAGAAGTTGACTTTTGGTATTTTTGGATGAATTATTCCTGGATTGATTTTTCTGATCTGCACAGGGAACAGAATTGCGCGTCTCGGCGGCAAGAATTATGGTGCTCAGATCCGGAGGCCGATCGAGGCGTGGCTAGTGCTGTTGGAAAGAGAACTTACAGAACTACAACATATATTTTTCATAGCTCCATCCACTAAACGGATTGAAGATGAGAATGACTGTAACACTATTTTGTTTTCTGACCCGGACTGACAGACACACAGGGCAGACTATGTTTTTCCTGAGACTGACCTTTGACCGAGGGGTAAATGATTTTTTCAAGGGCGAAAAAAATTATGGAAGATAGGGTAGGACGTGAGGAACACCAAGAAAGGTTTGTGATATTTTTGGAAATTTATAAGTGGGTGGGAAAAATACAAGAAGGTGACTCTGTCCCGTAGATCTGCAGAATGATAGATTACAGGGGGGAGAACAATAAATGCGGGAAAAATACCAAACGAAAGCCAAATGGCACGAAATTTAAACTGGAGACTAGGGGTGGCAGAGGAAACAAACCCTAAAAATTGGGGCTCGATCAGATAACAAGAAAGAAAGATAAAATTCCAGAGCTGAGGTTCTATCCTGATTTGGACAGAACTCCGGCGATGGCGGTGGCGGCGCGATGGCGGCACGAACGGAAGGCGGTGGCCGGAAGTCGCATCCAGCAGAGGTTGGAGATCTTGGAGTCACACCAAGATGAGGGCTTCACACACTAGAATGGACAGCAATCACTGCTGTAAGGGGGAGAGGAGAGACTTAAAGAAAAATTACACAGATAAGACTCAAATAAAGTGAAAAAATACATTATATGACTCGAAAATAAGCTGACAGTCCAGGTTGGGCACTTCCGGGGTGATGTGACGGGCCGTGTAAACTGGAATTGCTGGTGATGTCCCCATCATACCCCCGGGGTGCGGAAAGCTCGACCCTGTCGAGTAAGGGTCCACTCTGCTCTGATAGCGCTGTAGCAGGTTCTTCCGAGTCACCCATGTGTCCTCCGACGGGGCTAGCCCTTCCACCTCACAAGGTATCGCTGGTATACCCTGTCCCTGGTGGTGGTAATCTGTTCATCCAATATCACATCTATTTGCTCATACCAGGTTCTTTGGGTCAGAAGTGGACTCTCATAGGTGGGGTCACTCACAAAAGTGGTTATGGGCTCAATATCCTCGCTAGGTACCACCGCGGGGCCCTTGTAGGGCACAAGGTCTGCCACACTGAAACTACGGTTGACCCCGTATTCATTCGGGAGGTCCAACTCATAGGCGTTTGTGCCAAAATGCCTCAAGACCTTAAGGGGTCCAGTTCCTTGAGCCCTAAGTTTAGAGGCAGTTCCACGGAGGAGCCTCTCTCTCTTGACCATCACGTAGTAACCTTTTTGAAATTCTTGGTTTCTTCTGCAGGCATCTGCTTGCCTTTTATAAATATTGTTGCTTTTGTTGTGCTTGCAAGCATGCAACCTCTTGATATGTCGGACACATGACTTTGTGAATACTGACTCTGTATTGGATATCAGAGGTCCCGGGCACCCAAAAGTGGACCTAGCATGCTTAGATTCCCTATCAAGGTTGGTGAAGACTGGAGGGCCGGGGCATCCAAATGTAGCCCTATCATGCATAGGTTCCCTATCAAAGGTTGGAGGACTGGGGCATCCAAATGTGGTCCTTTCATGTATGTGCTTCCTATCAATTTTAACTGCCATAGGTGGACCTGGACACCCAAATGTGGACCTACCATGCAACTCTATCCAAATGTTGAGCTTTACACTCCCAAGTGTGGGTGTATGCACGGAGGGGCTTTGTTCAACTTTGGTGCAAGGGACTTGGCAAGGGGTGAGGTATAGGATTTCTTTGGAGAATTAGAACGAGGATGGTGGGTTTGGGGGTTCCCATGTGGATGGATCAAAAGGATCAAGTGTGGTTAGGCTCTTGGCAAAGTTGGTTTCATCTATCCCTTGACAAAAGAAAACCCACTCTACAAGTTCTCTAATGCAGGTTGGGCCTAGGGATTGGTTGGTTTTAGTTTCACCTAGGGATGGGTGTGGCTCTTCCCAAGGATAGGGTCCAGGGCCCACTAGGCATGTAGTGGCGGGGATGCAATAGGTAAGGGCTTGATTGGGCCTAATGCAATGGTCTTTTGGAATGGATGAGAGGTAGGCAATGGTCAAGGAGGGAAAGGGGATAAATTGGCATTGGAGTTCTCGCTCGATGGGGTCAAAGGGATCATGGAAAGTGTAACTTGGAATGGTAAGTTCCTCCTCTATATTTGCCCATGTTTTGTGTTCTTCAATGCACAATAGGTCCTCTTCTACCATAAAGGTAGATGGAACATTGGCCTCATTTGGATGATTGGACTCCTCACGTGGGACTTCAATGGCTTGGGATTGGATAGGGAATGTTCGTCAGGTGTGGGGAGAAACATGAGGATTTCACTATGATGTAAAACGGCCTAGGGGGAATGGGTGATGAGCCCAAATGGACGCCCAAATTGTGAATCCAAGACGGCAAAGGGTACGAGGCGAAGGACGAGCCCGAAGGCTTCCTCGACGCTAGAAAGGCCGCTTTCCAGATTGGCCTAACCGATCCTTCCGGTGACGTCTTTTGATATACCTATTTGCTATCGAGGACTCACGCTAAGGGAATGGGTTGACTATAGGATCCTCAGACCTAGACCCACAAGCAACGCACGGACCGGCGATTTCACAAGAGTGAGTTCACTCGCATAGTGCACACTCGGGTCCATAGACGGACAGGCGATAGGGGAGAGGGTCCGAAGGGGAACCTCACTGTTCCAGGGTTTGGCTAGCTTGAGGTTGAACCTCTAAGGGTCTGGGATGCCCAATTCGATGGGCGGCCAGCACGCCGAGGGCGTGGGATGTAGGGTCTCTCTCAGAACTCACCCCGTGGTGGCACTCAATTAGATGACTTTTGGATCGGGCACTCTCTCACCGTCCGACGGAGCTAAGAAGCGATACTAATTAAACAAGATAAACCAGCAAAGAGAGGGGGCCAGAAGCTCACCTGATCGGCGTGAAGACGCCGATCCTGGCCGGAGATGATGGTGAGCGGGGAGGCGTGGGTACGCACCCGCACACCGCGCCGATGTAGCTTCGGATGGCGACCTGCTAGTATAATCACTACACCTCTCGCAGGAGGGGGATATCGGGGTGGGGGTGAATCAATTTTACAACCAAAACTACCTCCACGCAGGGAGGGGCTGTAAGCCGGCTAGGCGGGGTGGGGAATGGAGGTGGTCGGGAGCCAACTGATCTCACACGGTGGAAGCTGGCATGCTGTCCTTGCTATCTGCCACCAGCGACTTCTCGGGGAAAGAACTCCTTGTTGGAACGTTCGATGGGGATGGGGATGGAGGTGTTGGAAATATTGATTCTTTAGCGAGCTCCAGGAAGAAACGCCGCCTCGTTCTTATCTCGGATGCACTGGGTATGACAGATTCCATAGGACTGCACCGGGATTGTCTGCTACACACCAGAGAGTGGTTGGACTAGGTCGTAATCCTGGCTGGAGGATCGGATCAAGGCGGGACTAGCGCCGATGCCCTTGTGGGAGAGTCCTCTTTCAGCAGGAACTGACGGAGTTCCGAAAGGAGGTCGGAGTAGAGGATGGCGAGCAGAACAGCGGGACCCGGTCCAACCTGGTTCTGGCGAGTCCGGCCTGTGCATGATGGGGAAGATGGCCAGTACAGGATGCTCCGGTAGGCGAATGGCTTCCCGCTTCCTAGGACATGAAGGAGACTGGCTGAGGGTGGCCTCCTTGGAAGGGCGTGCCAAAATATTTACAGGAGAGGTTGAGGTCGCGCCTGCACTTGAGCTTTGGTCTACAACCGGGGACTGGGTGCACAGTTCTCAGAACCACAGGAGCCTGAGAAAATTACTGCCACGAACTCTCCAGATGTCCGATGAAAGTGAGATTGGTGCCATTGCGACCGTGGGGGAGTCCTCTTTGAGCAGAACCCAACGAGGTCCCCAGGGGAGGTCGGAGCAGAGGATGAGGTAGTGAGAAGTGTAGGGTGGTCTGAAGCTGACTCTGCTGGACTGACCTGCGCACTCTGGGGAGAGAGGCTAAAACGTGGAGCTCCAGAGTCCAAATGGCACCCTTCTTGCTGGTGCTGGTAGAGGACGTGGAGGAGAATGTCTCAGCCAAAAATCACATCCAAACTCGCACAGGAGCGGCCGTGGTTGCTTCTTCTCTTGGGCTCAGGTTCCCTGCCGGAGCAACTTTGTGCAGTCGAGGTAGAATGGCTCTCCCGGGCAGCACAGACGTCAGATGGAAGCGGGATCACCTCGCCTGCGAAGCTGCTTCAAAAATATTTCCAGCAATATATGATACACCACCAGAAGATGTGCGATGACTCCATGGCAGGCTCTGCAACCGGGTGCTCCTCTGCTGCCTGCGAATTGGTTCTCGATCTTATGTTGACTGATGGTGTTTGGAGTAAGGGAGGGTGAAGTAACAACAAGGGGTGGGTGCTAATGGCTATGAGAGATGGAGGATGGTGTTAGGGGTTGGTGGGGGGTGGTTGGGAGATGGAGGGGGCTGAGCTAGCAGGTGGGGAGGTCTGGTGCGGCCAGAGGTGGAGGGGAGAGAGGGGGAGGGCGCAGGTTGCCAAGGGGGAGGGAGGTGGAGGTTTGAATTTGGGTTTAATGGTGGGATTAATTCTGGTCTTGGGGATGGGAAGAAATGCCTTGGGAGGGTGAAGGGTTGCTTGGGGAGAGGTGTTCCACCTTGGGAGAAGGAGGAGGTGTATGGGGAGTGCCAAGGGGGGCTTGTGAGAATGGGTGGGATTAATGGGTATTTATTATTCTCTAGGGAGATGAAGAGGTGGGATGAGGTGGCAAGTGGTGAGTGGATGAGGTGGATCTGAGGTGGACAGAGGAGAGAGGATAGAGAGAGGATTATGGCCAGGAGAGAGAGGGGGAGGAGAGAGAAAGGGTCGCCCCTTTTAGAGAGAGAGAGGCGGGGAGGGGATGGGTTTCTCACCCTAGGTAACACTAACTGGAATTGAAATTCTCTTTCAATATTTCATTTATTCATTAGCTTCAAATAGAGTAAATGTGGTCCTATATATAGGCATCCCACATTTTACATAAAGCCTCTGACTTTTGGACTAATGATCAGACTACCAAGGGGGAAAGGGGCGCCCCTGGGCCTTGTCCACTTAATTGGGTCCAATTAGCTAATCTAATGGCCCAATTGACATATGACTTATGTAAATGACTCTCTTTACCTTGGTACTTGACTCAAAATAAAAGAAAAAATACATAATTATGACTCAAATAAAATATAAAATTACATGCCATTACTCAATATGATGTGATGAACATGATGGAGCACTGTCGGCGAGCAACGGGATCCTCGAGAAAATAGGGAATGGTCGGGGATGTCCCCATCATACCCCCGGGGTGCGGAGAACTTGAATCCGTCGAGTATGGGTCCACCGGGGTGGCAGCATATCAAAATAGCTTTAGGCAAAGCACGATCTCCCAACTCAACCCTGCGTCCGCAACCAGGGGATGGTCCTTCATCCTCTCAAGGTTGCTCGGGCACACCCTCTTATCGGTGATGGAACCCTGCTTGCCTAGTATTGCCTCCGTGTGCTCACGTCGGGCTCTCAAGCTGATTTGTGGAGGCTCTCCAAAGGTGTCACTGTCAAAGGTAGGTAGAGGCTCGAGGCACTCAATAGGATCCACCGTGGTGCCCTTATAGGGTACCAGGTCCCCCACGTGGGAAGTGGGCTGTATCCCAGAACCCATCGGTAAGCCCAGCCCATAAGCCGTGTTGCCAAAATCACTCGGAACTTGGGAAGGTCCAAGTCCTCGTGCCCTCAATTTGAAAGGGTCCCTAAGGTAGGGCCACTCCCATATCATCATCACTAGATTGTCCACGTGGGACTCCAAGTGGCGCTCGCGAGGTTTTGCCCGCTCATCATGAACTTGCTAGATGCTTGCTTGAATGCTTATGCCATGCGCTACGGTGCGGTGTGGGTGTGAAGTGTGTGGTATGTAAAGGTGGACCGGGGCAACCATAAGTGGACCTATCATGTAATGTTGCCATGTAGACTTTGATAGACTTAGGAGGGCCGGGACATCCATAGGTGACCCTATCATGTATGATTGTAAATGCCGGGGGACCAGGGCATCCATGTAGGTACCTATCTTGCTCTAGGCCCATCTTGGTGACAAAGATGGATGGGGGAGGGCCAGCACATCCGAAGGTGGACCAGCCATGCGTCCGCCCTAAAGTGACATGTGGGAGACGGCCTAACCTTCTAACCATGCCGAATGATGCAGTGTGCCAAGACAAATGCATTCCTATCCCGAAAATGACTTCCAAGTGTACGGGTAAGGTTTGGCCTTTAAGCTTCCACTCGAAAGGGTCAAAGGGATCTAGGAAGGTGGACATCATGGAGAGAGGCACTTCCTTGCTCCCTAGGTGTAGATCTTCCATGGTCATGACTACCCTTGTGTTGCCCGAGACTTGGAAGAGGTGGGTTTGGTCCAACATGGTGGGTGAGGGTAGGAAGGAGTGGGCGGTAAGTGATGCGGGTGGGCCACATGGGTTCCTGGGCTCCCATTGGGAGGGGTCAAAAGGATCAACATAAGTGTACCCGGGGGAAAGGAGCTCTAAGTTCATCTCGTCAACCTCAAGGTCCTCACAATATGGTGGTGGATCATCCTCCTCTAGTGAAATAATTGGGCCGAAGTCTTTGGTGGGTGGGTCGGCCATGAGGAGATGGCTTGGCTTTCTACCCGATATAAGGAACTCCAACTTGAGGATAAGGTCGGGCTCATCGAGTGTGGGGAGGAATAGTAGGAGGTCTCTAGTGTAGCAACCAATGGTGCAAATCGAGGTGATAGACCCGACACATAGGTGTAGGAGGTCAAGGCTCCTGGGTCGATCGGCTAATGTGGTCAACATGCCAGTCAACTCCATTTGCCATGCTAAGCCCTTAAGAAGATCTTCTAAAGTCTCCACTTGGTAGTATGATTGGATGGTGGTGCGATAGGAGAAGGGCACTATAGGGAGGTGTCGGTCCATGGGTAGGGGGTATGGATGCAAGCTTTGGAGGATGGGTTCTACCTTGAGCCATTTGAGTAGGGGCCGATCTATGGTTATGGTGCCATATGTGAAGGCATGTGTCTTTTGAAGGCCCGGGCTATGCAAAGTGGGGGAGGCTTGAGGCTCTTCCTCACCATTTATGTGAACTTGGGTTTCCTCATGGGTGGGGAGAGGTTCCGGGCTAGCATCTACTCCCATGTTAGTAGGTGTGGGGGCCATGATTTCATCTACCAAGGGGATGGGAAGGTCTTGTGTGGGACGGGTGATGATGATCGGCGCATGGTGCACCCGGGGTGGTGGGTAAAGGGAGACTTGGGTTTGGTTAGGGAGGGGAAGTAGTGGAGGCCTAGGACATGGTAGAGTTGAGGTCGGGAGTGGGAGGTGGGTTGGGTGAGGGGGTTTGGGTTGGGAGGTGGCGACCCTCATGGGGGGAACCGGGTCTATTCAGGGCCTCTTGCCCTTGGGGTCGGCCGGCTGTGGAGGGGTGGAAGTGGGTCGCCCTTGGTTTTGGGGAGAGTTGGTGGTGGTGATCGGGGTTGGAATTATAGGGAGTGGTGGAATTTGGGCCCTAAGGGAGGTCTTGAGTTGGCCGGGTGGGGATGGAGAAGATGAGGGGCGTCATGGAGGTTGGGCCCTTATGGTGGCCTTAGACTGACCGGGAGAGAAAGGAGAAGTGGTAGTGCTCCTCGGGCTATGGCTCTCCGAGTAGGAAGGGGGATGTTGGGGAGCATAGATCTTCCTAAGTTCTACCTTCATCTCCTCCCATGAGCTTATGGATAGAATGTGGGGACAGAAACACCTCCTTTTATCATGTTGTTGCCCAATGTAATAGAAGGAGAAATGCAATCAGAAGATTGAAAGTAGGAGACCCTGAAGAATGGTGTGATAATCAGGAAACTTTGAGGAGTCATGCAGAGGCTTTTTTCAAGAACCTTTTCTCTACTGAGGAACACTTCATAAATCCAAACTTGATGGAATGCATTCCACATGTTATAACTGAAGCTCAGAACTCTACTATATGTGTCAAACCAGATGCTTCAGAAGTCCGGAAAGCGGTGTGGTCTCTAAAGGGCTCCAGTTCTCCTGGCCCAGATGGTTTTTCTGGAGAATTCTATACAGCAGTCTGGGATATAATTGGGCATGATGTTACTGAAGCTGTTAGTGCATTTTTTGAAGGCTTCCCTCTTCCAAGAGGTATATCTTCCTCTCTTATCACTCTAATCCCTAAGGTGCCAGAGCCCAGGTCTTTTAGTGATTTCAGACCTATAAGCTTATGCAATTTTTCATATAAAATTATTTCCCAGATTATCTCTGAAAGATTGGCTCCCTTATTGCCAAGCATTATATCAGTGGAGCAAGGGGCATTTGTTAAGGGGAGATTAATTTTAGACAATGTGGCTCTTGCTCGGCAGTTAATGATGGATATAAATAAAAAGGTACGCGGTCATAATATGATCGTTAAGCTTGATATGGCAAAGGCCTATGATAGGATGGAATGGGATTTCATCTTGACTGTCATGAGGAAATTTGGTTTCAGTACCAGATTTACTTCGTACATTGGCATGCTTCTTTATAATTGTTGGTTTTCGGTTAATTTTAATGGAGTGGCATCAGGCTTTTTTAAGTCTAGCAGGGGCATTAGGCAAGGGGACCCCATAGCCCCATACCTGTTCATAATTGCTTCTGAAGTTCTTAGTAGAGGCCTCTCTGCCCAATTTCAATCTGGAAGCTTACAAGGCTACAAAGGACCAAGGCAGTCTATGCAAATTACACACTTATTATATGCAGATGATTCGCTGGTTTTCCTTAATGCTAGCAGATAGAATGTTGTGGCATTCCAACAATTCATATGCAGATATGAGCAATGCTCAGGGCAGCAAGTGAATGTTAATAAAAGTTGCTTTATTCTTTCTGAGAAAGCACCTTCCTCCCTTAAACAGTCAATTCATGTTCTTACAGGTTTTAAAAATCAGACTGCTGGTATCAACTATTTGGGTATTCCTGTGAAAAAGGGTAGGTACCTCTACTCTGATTTTAAATCCCTGATTGAAAGGGTTCAAATTAAGCTGGAAGGTTGGAAATCCAAACTTTTATCCCAAGCTGGCAGAGTTGTTCTTATAGATTCTGTTCTGTATAGCATGCCAATCTACCTTGCTTCTGCTTGTTTTATCCCAAAGAAGGTTATCAGATTCATTGACAATCAATGTGCTAATTTCTTCTAGCAAGGCAGTGATGGCAAAAACCGAAGACATTGGATAGTTTGGTCAGTAATTCAGAGGCCACGCTCAGAGGGAGGACTGGGAATAAGAGATTTACAATGAGTTCAAATCTCTTTGGCAGTTAAGAGTCTATGGAACATTCTTCATGGGTCTTCCCTCTGGTCTCGATATGCTAGGCAACGTTTTATTAAATTTCATTTTGCCAACTATACTAAGCCTTTCCCTGCAGGTATGCCTCTGGCAGTCTTCAGGCAAGCCCAATATTTCTTAATCAACAATAGCAGGTGGCTTATTGGGAATAGGGCAGAAATAGATTTTCTGAGAGATAACTGGACTGGTCTAGGCCCTGCCATTAATGTTGTTCAGACCGATGGTAGAAATAGAGGTGCAGATCTCTCTCTGGCTTCTGTCCGAGAAGTGCTCCAGGACTCTCAGCATATTGCCATGGGTTTTCTTAGTAACAACTTTCACTTTCCACACATCCAGTTTAGCAATGAGGCCGACATCTGTATTTGGACAGGCACTTTAAAGGGCAATTTCTCAGTAAAGTCAGCATGTAATTTGATCTGAACAAAAGGTATTCGGAGGCCAGCTTGGGCCAAGCTATGGCACTCAGCTATTGCTCCAAGAGTAGCTCTCTTCACCTGGAAAATACTCCACCGAGCAGTACCGGTTGACAGTAGGGTGGCTGAATGTGGGATTCAAATGGCCTCTAGGTGCAGCTGTTGTTCATCTCCTTCCCAAGAAGACCTTAACCATGTTTTCATCTCCAGTGAGTTGGCTTCTGAGTTATGGGGCTGGGTGCACCCTCTTGTTAGCAACAAGATTGCTCTTAGTGAGCAGATTACAACCCGAAGCTGGAATTTAATCTCTGCAACTAACATGTCATCTGCAATACAGTTTATTGGGATGTATGTAGTAATCTTGATGATATGGGAAATATGGAAACATAGATGTGCTCTAAGATTTGAAGGGGTGGCCCTCAACAGTGCATCCATCAAAAGGAAAATAATCTCTTCAATAGCTTTGGTGTTGGACAAGCTAAATTTTCTCAAGCCTTTATCTCCAGCCCAATTCCATTGTTTAGCATCCTTCCACTTATATCCACGGGTGGAAATCAAACAGCCACTCTTGGTCTTTTGTCAATTGGCTGCCCAAGATTTTACACTACATGTAGATGGAGCCTCGAAGGGCAACCTCGGCAAAAGTGGAGGTGGAGGATGTATCAGGGACCCTGCAGGCAAACTCATAGTTGGTTTTGCATTTCACTATGGTCAAGGCAATAGTATCTCAGCTGAGACAAGGGCTCTTCATGATGGTTTAGCCATTGCCAAGCAATGTCAAATTAGGCTGGCAGCAGTGTACTCGGACTGTGCCCTCCTAGTAGAGGCAATCCGGAATGGAATGGCCCCAAGCTGGATGGTCCTTCCCTGGTGGAAAAGGACCTTGGATCTCCTCCAGGACAATGGGTGTCCGGTTTTGCATGTATTCAAAGAAGGGAATCAAGTTGCTGATTCCCTTGCCTCTTATGCATGCACCATTACTGAAAACACAATTTTCACTCAAGTAGGGGACCTCCCGCGATTGGCTATGGGAGCGATAAGAATAGACAAAGTTGGACTGCCAGCCATCAGTCTACGTTAGCCTCTTAAGGTTTAGACATTGAATGCACAGGGAGTGCAGTGTATGGACTCCTCAAATGTACAGACCTCACAAAGCTGCAGCGTATGGGAGTATAGTGTACAGACTTCTCAAATGTACAGAATTACAAAGCTTGGGAGTGCAGTGTATGGACTTCTTAAAGCTCAGACATTGAATGTACAGACTTCGGCAGTGAAAAGGAATGCAATGTATGGACTTCTCAACTGTACAGACTTCACAAAGTTGAAAGGGTGTGGAGTGTACAGACTTCACACTGTACAGACTTCAGTAAAGCCTTGACATTGAATGTATAGACTTCAGCATCCCAACTGTACAGACTTCACAAAGCTGAAAGGGTGTGGAGTGTACATACTTCAGCAAAGCCTTGCCATTGAATGTACAGACTTCAGCATCCCAACTGTACAGACTTCACAAAGCTGAAAGGGTGTGCAGACAGACTTCACACGGTACAGACTTCAGCAAAGCCTTGACATAGAATGTACAGACTTCAGCACTATACAGACTTCAGCAAAGCCTCGACATAGAAGACTTCTCATTGTATAGACTTTGACTGCAATGTAGTGTATGGACTTCACAAAGCTTATGCATCACAATGTACAGACTTTCACCGTCTTCAGCAGCGAACGGGCTTTAACAGCATAATGTACAGACTTCAACATTGTACAGACTTCCTCACAGTGTACAGACTTCTTCACAATGTATAGACTTCACCATCTTCAGCAGCGAACGGTCTTCACATTGTACAAACTTCACAATGTGCAGTGTATAGACTCACTCTTTGGGTTTGTAGATCTGTAGATCCTACTTCTTTCATGCTGCAATCTGTAAATGTTCAGGGGTATGCCCCGATGATCCTATATTTATTACAAAATCAATAAAATTCTATGGCCACAGTGTTAGTCTGGGGGAGTGAGAACACTGTCCCTTGCTGGGAGATGGTGCACTCGACTGGACATAAACTTTGTTGGTCGGTGATTAAAAAAAAAAAAGCTTATGGGTTCTTGCCTCCTAACCACCCTAAGATCCACTATGTGGTCCCCACTCTTCCTTGGCTTGAGGCGAAAGTCGTCCTTTGGCAATATTGACTCTCTTGGGTCCTGAAGGGGTGTAATCTTACGCTGATCTTGAGTCGTGAGATCCTGGAGGAATCTTTGATCACGACCACCACGCATGTATAATCTGCAAGATGGGAAACAGATCAGGGGTACCCAGGGGTGAAACCCTGGGGAGAACCCTCCGATGCTTAAGTCAGCAAATATGATAGAGCACGGATGCGAAGAGAGGTGATAGGGGAAGGAGAGGGCGCGAGATTATTCTCCACCAAGAGGTGTGGTGGGTTTCTCTCAAGATGATTGCTTACCTCTCTGGGGGGGTCCTCCTGGGATTTATATAGCGATCTGTTTAATGCAGGAGCCCTGGGAGTCAAGGGGATTAAGGGAGGGTTACGTCCTCTTCGTGGGGTCTTTATGGCACAAGCACTCTTGCTCTCCCTTATCCCTTGGGGTTCCCTGCTCCTGAAGGGTGAAGGGTGCATAACGAACACTTGGATAAGCTTCCAACAGTCGATCCGAGACTGGGGCGCTCGCTCGGGGTTTTATCCTGAGCGATAGGTGTGTAGCTTGGGTAGGCCGTGCTGGGTCCCCGTAGGGGATCTCTCGACCGATCTGTCACTCGGACTTCCGGACCCAAGGGTCACCTAGGAAGTGCTACTTCGAGCGAGTTTTGGGCTTGAAGTAAGTGGGCCCAAAATGGGGCTGTCACTTTGGGGAGTTGGGCCAGGTTTGGTCGAATTAGACCTAGTTGGGCCTTGCTCTTTGGTGGTAGATTTTCCCCCTCTCCACTTGGCCCCCTCCTACTCTCGAGCCATGCCTAGGCTCGGATGAGTAGCACTTGTGGGGATGGTGTTGGTGGCTTGATTTGGACGGGGAATTATCTCCGACAGGGGCCATTTAATGCGGCTGGCCTAGGAGTGCGCCCATGATGATGACTCTTTTGAGTTGATGCGAGGAGTACCCTTTTGGAGTTCGAAACGTCGCGCCGTCTCCATCCAAGCCTCTGGGGGTATAAATATTGTGCATGCTTGCATTCCAAGCATCCTTCGTTTAGGGTTTTCTCTCTTTATCGCACTTGTATTTCGGAAGGGCTCATGCACCACGAGGGTGATCAGGAAGAGTAGTGACTCACGGAGGCCTTTGCAGAGCTAGCAGAGATCACGGTGGCGGCGATTCGCCAGCTTCCGCCTCCTCCTGAATCGTCTGATTCGGCGCTCTCTTGCTCCTCTTCCTGTTCCTCTCTTTCTTCCATGGCGGAGCAACATCTCGTAACTGAGGTGCAGGAAGCCGAACAGGGCGCAGGGAGCCGTAGCCTGAACACCCCATGCGCAGCGAGTTGGGCGAGGTGAGGTGAAGAGGATGGAGAAGCATTATGGATTGCCGTGGGAGTACTTTTCTCTCCATCCCAGCCTCATGAGTCTAGCTTGGCTTCTCGTTCGAGCCTCTTCTGTACTTTTCTTTTAGCTTGGAAGTATGGGTTTCGTCTCCCTCTCCACCCCTTTGTCGTGTAGTTGCTTTAGTTTTACCGACTGGCTCCTATCCAGTTGGTCTCCAACTCGTACACTTTTATCTTCTCCTTCATCTTTCTCTGCCGCTCGTGCAGGCTTCGCATTTCGTTGGAGCTTTTTCATTCTTTCTTTGAGTTGAAGGAGTAGACCCATGCGGGAAAGGGCTTCTTCTATCTCCAGGCAAAGAGGGGGAGGAGCTATGTGTCCCTCTCTGCTAGGGATTCTTCCCACAAGGGGTGGAAGACCTAATTTTTCTGGGTGGGTTCAACCAAAGGGGGTATCCCTTGGGGATTCCCGACGGAGCCTAATTTCCATCCATCTCTCCCTCCGAAGCAAACGGTGATTTCTCCGGAGCTAGAGGAGGGGATCAAGATTCTTCAGAAGAATCGCCGATCGATTGCCGAGTTGATGACTGCGGCCATCATCGAGGACTATACCTCCCGCGCGGTGCCACCTCAAGGTAAGAACCCTAAAGTCCTACATTGCTGCTTCCGGCTTGGGTAGGTAGGCCTCTTTTTGACTATTTGACTTCCATTGTTCAGATTCCAGGCAAACGAATGATGAGGAGGAACAACCGTTGGAGCAAGAGATCGTCGAACTAGAGGAGACGCCTGCTCCAAGTGAACCCCAAGCTTCTGGGGGTCCTTCCTACGCCCGAGACTGGGTCAAGTAGATTGCTCGGGGAGATGCCCCCGAGTGCTGTGGGGCTAAACGTAAGGATCCTGGGGAGCGGCTGCTCCTGTCTTCAATGAAGGCTCTGACCGCCGAGAATAAGCGGTTAAAGAAGGCGGGGGTCTCCAGTCCGGTCGAGAAGCATGCTCACCTGATCGAGGAGCGTGTCCGCCCGGTCAAGGAGCGTTCAGCCAAGGAAGTCTGCGATTCAGATCTCCCGTCCATGGAGCCAGAAACGGCTACTGTTGGCGAAAAACCGCTGCCGAGCCTGTCAGACTGCAGATAGAGGCGGTGGGCTCCGAATTTTCGGCCGAGGCTGATGGGGCGCAGGGCGAGGCAACAAACCAGCCCGAGCCGAGTGTTACCGACCCAAAAGTGGGGACGCTCGGGGGAGACGCCCCGGTCTCGGCTCTTCCAGAGAGGATTCTTCCTCCCCCAGTTGGTGCCCCCACCATTCAAGATTCTCTATATCAATGGTGCCGATCCTTGGTGCCTTCGCTGGATCGGGAAGAATTCAGATGCAGTCCCCCCACTCTACTCTTCGAGAGGGTTATGGAGGGTGGCTTGAGCATGGCCCAGCTGGGGGATGAGATAATCGATTTCTTTGCTCGGCTGGACAACGAAGAGAGGTCCCTCTCTCGGGTTCGTGATGAGTCTGATCGGAGGATCAGTCAGTTGACTTCCGAGCTCGAAGTCTCTCGACGGGAGGCAACTTTGTTTCGAGCTCAGTTTCGATCGAGCCAGGAGGAGGCTCAGACACTGGCCGAGCAGTTGGCCCAGGCTCGCTATATGGCCGACCTGAAGGGTGAACTCCTGGAGGTGGAGCGTCAATCTCAGGCCGAGCGTGACGAGCAGTGGAAGGCTGAGCGGGAGGAGCTCAACAACCAGGTCTGAAGGGCCGAGCGAGTGCGGGAGGAAGCAGATGATGTGACACCACCTTGGGGGTTATAGTCACAAGACCGATGCACCTTGAGCCTTAACAAGCAAGCACACTTTGCAATAGAAACGGACCGATATCGGCGGCCACTCACCCGACACTCACCCAAAACCCGGGGTAACTTGGTGATGCCGAGTGGAGGTTGTGAGGGCTGGGCCCTTGCTGGTAGAGGGCCAGCAAGGCCAAGGTTCTTCCCAAGGGTATGAAGGCCCAATTCAATGGGGCCGACTTTGTGCCGAGGGCACGGGTCACACACTCTTCCCCACGGAGGCCACTCGAAAGCAAACGTGCTAACGGGACCCGACGCTCACTCTCTCGGGACAGCGGAGTTATGAACTAATATTGAATGAACAAACACCAAATGAGAGCAAGGAGTAGAGCACTTACTCGATCGGTTTGAAGAAACCGATCCCGCTCGGAGATGTGGGCGAGCGGGGAACCGTGGGTTCCCCAAACGCTACGTCGGTGTAGCTTCAAACTGTTTAAGGGATTACAACACTACTCCCCAATGCAAGGGGGTTGAACAAGGGGAGGGGAAGTTGTTGTGCCCCTGTGGTCATTTGAGTCATACTGTGGTCATTTGAGTCATTCGACATCATCCTGTGGTCATTTAAGCTATTGGACATTCTTGGTTTTGATAATGGCTTGGTTTTGATAATGGCTAAACACTATAAGTCATTGTTGGTTTTCACTCTCATATGACTGACATACGTGATGTTTTGTTCATGACAGATATGCCAATGAATATTGGACAAGGAATGGAGTAGAGATGGCAAATGTGAAAGCCTAATGATCGCGCCCAAGAAAGGATGGAAATCCTTTCAAATCATGATCAATCAAACGATCAAACTCATGACAGTCGCCTGGCAAACCAAACGAGTGGATAAGCATCTTGCCACTCTACCATTCAATACAGGTGGTATATGTCATTTACTGTCAAGCACCATTGGTAAGATTCTTACCTTGTCATAGCTATCCATCTTACCATGGGTATTCCATAAACCTCTCACTTCTAAACTACTACCATGATAATTGAGATTCACAATGATAACTTGGATTGATAACTTACAAGTTCACACTTCAAATGCATTAGTTTCTCATTCCAATCATGGTAACATGCTCAAATGGTCTTGATGCTTCTAATACATAAACCAAGTGAAATCCAAACCCCAAATGTATGAAATAAACATCTACTTAAAGTCATTGTTATTTGGATGTATTTCGTTGGGCTAATACTTCAACTTTGCAGGACTAGGTCATTCCAGTCGGCATTTCACAAAGCGAAGGTTGATGCACAATGAAGCATAGCCAAGAGAACCCAAGGTCAAAGAATTAGTTGACACCTTCAAGACTATCAAGGTTGATGTCACAGATGAGAACGGGCTGCTAAAGGAGTAAAGCGACTGAGCTAAAGGGTTAACGGTCTGAACCAGGGAAACCCGGGAACTGACCAAGCTGGCGGTCGACCGCCAGCACAGGGGCGGTCGACCGCCCCTGCCAGCAGCTCACTAGCTGATGGATTCTCAGTGGCGGTCGACCGCCAGCTCAGTAGCGGTCGATCGAAAATTCCAGAGATCAAAATTCTACAGGGTTTCTCAATAGCGGTCGACCGCCAGCTTCTGCAGGTCGACCGCCAGCCCCGAGCCAACAAATGTTGACTTTGTTTTCCACTTCGATAAGAGCCATTCTCCATGGATTTCTTTAATCCTAAAGTCACCCAATCACCCACAAAAACGTGGATCTGGCCTGGGGGATGTCTATGGACCATTCAAAGTCTATAAAACCAATGCAAGAGGGTTAGAAAACCCTAGTTGATCAAGTGAATCAAAGAGAGATCAAGAGAGGCTAGAGGAGGTGCTTGGAAGAAGGGGTACTGTAGCCGTGAACAGTACTTCGTGCAGAAGTTCTTCATCCATTCCAAGGTGATTCAAGCATAGATCTGAAGCAAGCAACCTCCAAGGAAGGTAGAAGCAATCAAGGTTCTCAAAGGTGATCAAAGCTACATCCATACACCTCTTCAACTCAAGGCCATCCAAGCAAGCTCATTTTAAAGGGAGATCAAATCTGCATCCTATATCTTCATCATCAACTCAAGGTGATCCAAGGAAGATCATTTCACAAGGAAGAAGATACCATTGAAGATTCAGATTCAAGCTCCAGCAATCTCAGACAAGATCTTTTCTCTTTGAGCATATTTTATATCTTGTTTGAGTGTTTTCATATTTATTCTTTTTTCATTTCATTCAAACATTTGGAACTAAGGATCGTCTCTACCGGTGGTTAGTAGGAAGGCAATCGGAAGTTGTCCGATCTGCGGTGTTGACGTCCCTATCTGTGGTTAGTAGGAAGATAATCAGAGGTCTTTCTGATTTGCGGCTTGATAAGTGTGTATTTTTCCAGCTTAATTGATGCGGGACGGACCACGGACACGACAAACTCGCAATTGTCCCTTAACGAGGGAAGCGTCGGACGTGCGCGGTTGAGAAACCGGCAATGAGCTAGGGTGATCGGCTCTCTCGTGTGCCCGGATCGGGTCACGGGACGGTCTCGCACTCTCTCGCAGTAGCGGTAATGAACAGATAAAGCAAGCTAGATATCCCTACACATGCTCTCTAGCAGCGGCATAAACAAATATATATGAAGTAAGCAAAATGCCAAGTAAGGGAGCGAATGCGATACCTCCACGCGCTCGGCGTGGGGAAGGCGGACCCGGCCGAAACTCGTACTCTCGGGATAATTATTACACAATGATGACAGCAATGAAATAACGTCCACTCCACGCAGGGAGGTAAAGGGCTACACAACTGGGCCCGGGAGGATCGAATTCGGGTTCACGGGCGGCTTCTCGCGTTGATTCGGCAACACCCGAACTAGTGACGGTGGGGCCCACGTGCTGTCCGGAGACGCCGTGTGGGACCCGGTGGCACCGCTTTGGTGGTGGATGCCTGGATGAGCGCTCCCTGGAGTGGAGGCGCGCTGGTTCGCCGGCCGGAGGCCGGGCGGCTTTGATCGGCACCGGTCGGAATAACCGGCCACGGATCTGCAACTTCTGGTTTTCAGCGCGCGTCCCGGCGAGAATGGGCGCTGCGATCAGCCCCGATGTCGGATCGACACGAGACTGGCGCCGTTGGAAAGATAACTTCGAATCCTTCAATCTAGGCTTGAAGATCTAGCCTGGATCTGCATGGATCTGGGCTTTAAAGAATTTTCAACTTCCTGTTGTAAAGTAGCCGAACACTCAGATCTGCAGGGCTATTCTCTGAGGACTGCCTTTGATCGATATGTGAACGTCCGAATCTGAAGTGGTGGTCTTCAGAAAGGTTGTAGGAAATCAAGCTAGGAAAACGGAAAAACTAGTTTGGATAAGTTTGGATGTGGCTAAGAATTGATAGGATTTTTGAACTGGAAGTGGATCGGATCTGGAAATGGGCTGAAAGCACTGTAGCTGAGATAGAACACAAATTTTGAAAAATGGATAGATGGCGGATCAAAAATCAAGAAAAATTTTGGATGTATGGGATGATGGAAAAAACTCCCAGTAAAATTGGGAGGGTTTGGAAAATTCAAAAAGGTGGTCGGAGATGGGAAACTCAGAGCTGTTGTCACTGTAGACAGAGATAAAACAGATCTGGGAATGTAAAATGAACGAAAATGGAAAATTATTAAATGGAGGAGTTTGGACGTGAAAATTTAGGTGGAGGTGGGAATACAAGATAGGAACAACCTCTGAAAATTTCAGATCAAGAGGATGTCAGAGTTGAGTGTAGGAATTCTCGAAGTGGCCTTTTGTTTAGTAGGACAGAACCTGGACAGAATTTTCGACGGTGGCTCGATGGCGGCACGAACGGCGGCGGCGGCGGCACAGATGATTACCGGAGGTGAAGAGGGGATGATAGAAGGGATACCACTCTATAAATGGGGTTGGGGATGAAGAAAACCAGAGGGAGAGAGAGAGAGGGTCGAAATTCTCACAAGGGGGGGCTCTTGCACAATACTTTTTCTCATTTCATTAATTCTAGAATAATAGAAATACATGACTTATATAATAAATAAACAAAGACCATGAATACCCTTAGATCTAGGATCTAGAGAGGCATTTAAGGGACTTCATATTTGATCCAAATAAAATAAAAAAAATGAAATTCCTAATTAATTCTAATGGGGGGACAAGGTAGGTGAGGTAGGTAGCCTACCTTTGAATTTTTAATCCACTTGTCTCCCATGTGGTCAATTGACATTCAAACCTTCTAGATGGCCACCTAGGATGGTTTGACCAGCCCCACATGGTTTAGGTGGACCAATGGGAAAGGGGTGAGGGTCCCCTTGCTTGGGCCTACGGGAATTTTACATATAAACCCATTAAGACTTATAATTACGTACCCATATAACACAAGGGTATACATACAAATATAAAAGGACATAAATGTAAACAAAATGTGGACGGTCTTGCCTCGATGTCCCCATCAATTCTCCCCGGGTGGGAGGAACTCGACCCCGTCGAGTAGGGGTATGGATGCTCGAGTACTCCGGCGGATCCGTCACCGTGCCAAGTAACACGAGTATGCTTCACTCCAAGTGACCGTCACCTGCTCATTCCATATATGCTCGATATGCACAAGCTGCTACGGGCTAGAGGTGGACATTCCGAGTGGGGCACTCTTAAAAGGGGAGGTGGCGGCTCGAAGACTCACTAGCAATCACCGCTGAGTCCCTGTAGGTGACTGATCCGGGTATAGACGTAGAACCGATCCCATACTCATCGAGCGAGTCCAATCGCCTCTTACTCATAAGAGATCGACAACGAGCTTACAGAAGACACACGCAGTCTCACCATGCACCACACATATGCAAACCACACAAATAAGAAATGGACTCATGCATGACTCTAGACAAATCTATGGTTAGTCCTACCCGTACATGGGTGACGGCGGACCAGGACACCCGAATGTGTGCCATGCATGCATTTGACGTAACCGGAGGTTGACGTCATGGGGAACTCCTAGACACCCTATGATGCACCAATCATGGACATTGGGCTTGGATGTGGGAAGTCTAGGAGGCGCGGGTGGTTTAGATGGATCGGGGAAACCAAAGTTTTCATTACCCCCGAATGAAGGTTCGGACCTATGGCTATGTGGAGGTTGCTTGGCCCGAGTGGAAAAGGCATGATAGTGAACTCCGCGGAGGAAGTGAAGTGAAGATGGAGACTCGGGAGATTCACTAGTGAAGGGGTCAAAAGGGTCGAAGAAGGTATGACCCCGTGAGATGGATTCCAACATGACATGGTCCCAATCGTGAAATTCTTGAAGGTGCGGGTGGTCACCTTCCTCCGTCATGGTAGATGGGACCGTGTATAGGTAATATGACTCCTCCCTCGGAAGCAAAGTCATGAAGTCGGGCTCGTCCGGTAGCGGGAGAAGTAGAAGAACCTCCGTGGTGACACAACCCACGGTGCACTCGGAGGTAATGGACCCGAAGGCCGGATGGGTGAAGCTACGACTCGTGAGTTGGTCGAAGCCTCAGGCCAACATATGTGTCAACTTCCATTGCATGTCTAGTCCCATAACAAGATCGTCCAACGTGTCAACATGGTGACTAGATCGAAATGTGGTATGGAAGGAGTTGACCGGCACTAGAGGTAGGATGGGGTCCATGGATGGGAAGGGAGGTGGGACCAAGCCATCCTTGAGCCAACTAAGAAGCGGCTCGGCTATGAAAAGCGTACCCGTTAGAAACACGGGTGGCTCGGGCCTTGGTGGTTCCAAATGAGAGGATTCCGAATCAAATTCGGAAATAGAGGGGGATGACATTGGAGCTCTCTCGAGTGGTGAAGGCCATGGTATAGGCGGCTGGGAGGTAGATGCTTGTCGAAAGCTACCATACCGAGAAAAGTGAGACTCAAATGGTTCGACCAATAGAGCGACCGTATAGGATTGCGCTAGAGAGAATGCATCGCGGATAAGACACTCCAACTGAAAGTGAAGGCGTAAACCTCTCCGGAACTGAAATGCGGCCGTGTTGCTCTCCTCTCCCAAGCCATGTTCCAACCAATACATATGATATGCCCGAATGTACTCGGACACGGACCTATCACCTTGGACGGGTCGACATGGGTTGGCCATAGTTGCCAAAATATGGGAATGGATCCTTAGGAATGGATATGCAAGGCCATTTTTTTTAATTTTTAAAAGCAAAAGGTGATGCTAACTAATGCACCTAGACATGACGACCAAGACTCGGTACGGGGCGGGGCTAACCGATCCGAAGATCACTCACGCAAGTGTGCGGCCTTCCCGATAGGCGTAGCCTAACGTTCAGACAACACCTTTTGATATACCAAGTAAAGGGATGTAAATGCGACCCAAAAGACACTTTTTTTTTGTTTTAAAACAACGATGACCCTAAACACGACTTAGACAATGACTAATGACTAGACGTAAATGACACTTTTTTTTGACACCTTAGACTCAACCTGCTCTGATACCAAATTGATGCGGGATGGACCACGGACACGACAAGCTCGCGATTGTCCCTTAACGAGGGAAGCGTCGGACGTGCGCGGTTGAGAAACCGGCAATGAGCTAGGGTGATCGGCTCTCTCGTGTGCCCGGATCGGGTCACGGGACGGTCTCGCACTCTCTCGCAGCAGCGGTAATGAACAGATAAAGCGAGCTAGATATCCATACACATGCTCTCTAGCAGCGGCATAAACAAATATATATGAAGTAAGCAAAATGGCAAGTAAGGGAGCGAATGCGATACCTCCAAGCGCTCGGCGTGGGGAAGGCGAACCCGGCCGAAACTCGTACTCCCGGGATAAATATTATACAATGATGACAGTAATGAAATATCACCCACTCCACGCAGGGAGGTAAAGGGCTACACAACTGGGCCTGGGAGGACCGAATTCGGGTTGACGGGCGGCTTCTTGCGTTGATTCGGCAACACCCGAACTAGTGACGGTGGGGCCCACATGCTGTCCGGAGGCACCGTGTGGGACCCGGTGGCACCGCTGTGGTGGTGGATGCCTGGATGAGCGCTCCCTGGAGTGGAGGCATGCTGGTTCGTCGGCCGGAGGCCGGGCGGTTCCGATCGGCACCGGTCGGAATAACCGGCCACGGATCTGCAACTTCTGGTTTTCAGCGCGCATCCCGGCGAGAACGGGCGCTGCGATCAACCGCGATGTCGGATAGACACGAGACTAGAGCCGTTGGAAAGCTAACTTCAAATCCTTCAATCTAGGAATGAAGATCTAGCATAGATCTGCACGGATCTAGGCTTTAATAAATTTTCAACTTCCTATTGTACAGTAGCTGAACACTCAGATTTGCAGGGCTATTCTCTGAGGACTGCCTTTGACCGATATGTGAACGTCCGAATCTGAAGTGGTGGTCTTCCGTAAAGTTGTAGGAAATCAATCTAGGAAAATGAAAAAACTAGTTTGGACAAGTTTGGATGTGGCTACGAATTGATAGGATTTTTGAACTGGAAGTGGGTCGGATCTGGAAATGGGCTGAAAGCACTGTAGCTGAGATAGAACACGAATTTTGAAAAATGGATAGATGGCGGATCAAAAAGCAAGAAAAATTGTGGATGTAGGGGATGATGGACAGAACTCCCAGTAAAATTGGGAGGGTTTGGAAAATTCAAAAGGTGGTCGGAGATGGGAAACTCAGAGCTATTGTCACTGTAGACAGAGACAAAACAGATCTGAGAATGTAAAATGAACGAAAATGGAAAATTACTAAATGGAGGAGTTTGGATGTGAAAATTTAGGTGGAGGTGGGAATACAAGATAGGAACAACCTCTGAAAATTTTAGATCAAGAGGATGTCGGCGTTGAGTGCAGGAATTCTCGAAGTGGCCTTCTGTCTAGTAGGACAGAACCTGGACAGAACTTCCGACGGTGGCTCGATGGCGGCACGAACGGCGGCGGCGACGACACAGATGATTACCGGAGGTGAAGAGGGGATGATAGAAGGGATACCACTCTAGAAATGGGGTTGGGGATGAAGAAAACCAGAGGGAGAGAGAGAGAGGGTCGAAATTCTCACAAGGGGGGGCTCTTGCACAATGCTTTTTCTCATTTTATTAATTCTAGAATAATAGAAATACATGACTTATATAATAAATAAACAAAGACCATGAATACCCTTAGATCTAGGATCTGGAGGGGCATTTAAGGGACTTCATATTTGATCCAAATAAAATAAAAAAAATGAAATTCCTAATTAATTCTAATGGGGGGACAAGGTAGGTGAGGTAGATAGCATACCTTTGAATTTTTAATCCACTTGTCTCCCATGTGGTCAATTGACATTCAAACCTTCTAGATGGCCACCTAGGATGGTTTGACCAGCCCCACATGGTTTAGGTGGACCAATGGGAAAGGGGTGAGGGTCCCCTTGCTTGGGCCTACGGGAATTTTACATATAAACCCACTAAGACTTATAATTACGTACCCATATAACACAAGGGTATACATACAAATATAAAAGGACATAAATGCAAACAAAATACAGACGGTCTTGCCTCGATGTCCCCATCATTAATTCATGTTATTTACATTTTTTATGAGCTTTAATAATAATAAATATGCACTTATCACACTTACTTTTAATTTGGAGTACAATAAGTAATTTTCTGTAATTAACTAATTTTAATAAAGATATTTCTTAATTTAACAAGCACTCAAAATAATAAAAATAAGAAAAGCAAGAAAATATAATGTATGTTAAAATGGGCCAAAAGCCCAATGATTTGTTCAATAAGAATAAAAAATAATAAAAGAAAAAAAAGAAGAAAAAAGTAATAAAATAATAAATTTATTTGATATTTTTTTGGCCTTAATAAGCTATATACATAATATATACATATATACATATATATATATAAATAAATAAAATATAAATATAATTTTGGACTTGTTCCAAAATGAAAAGAAAATAAAAATAAAAAAAATAAAAAATAAAATAATTCGACATTTTTTAAGGATTTTTCTAAGATATATACAATATATATATGTATATATATTATATATATAAATATATATATTATATCTAATATTAAAACTAATGTGTGTGTGTGTATTTGTGTGTTCGCAGGAGGCGGTGGCGGGATTCGATCCCGCCACCTCGTGCAGGTCACATCGCCCACGCGGGCGGGTCAACCGGGAGAGGTCGGTGGGCGCAAATCGCCCACGCGCTACACACGGAAGGCGACCGGTGAAGGCGGCGCACGCGGCCGACGACCGCGGCGCACGCGGAAAGAAGAGAGAGAAGGCGGGCGGCGGGCGCACGCGTTGGGGGAAGAGAGAGAAAGAGAGAGAAAGGAAGAAAAGGAGGCTAAAAAAATGAAAAAAATGAAAAAAATCAGAAAAAATTGGCAAAGTGTGCAGCACATGCTAGCACACAATATTGGGTCAAAAAGAGCAGCAATTGGGTGTTCACATTGGCAAGAGTGTTCACATGTAAATGGGGTTGTTGTGTTACCCTATATAAAGGGCTTCAATGTAATGCAAAGGGGACAAGTTAGGAGTAGCTAGCAAGGAGATTGTGAAGAATTTGTAAGGGGTGCTTTGTGTTCTTGAGTTTCATTCTTGTTGGCTTTTGTTTTGGGGTTAGAAGATATTGGTTCGAAGACTTTTGTTACAAGCTTTGTAAGTTCAAGTTGTTTTAATGAAAAGTTTTATTTAAGCATTCAGCCTCTTCTTAGTCTCATAACTTATTGTTCTGATCTCAATTTCAATTTCCTGTCTTCATGAAAGTTGTTCATCTTTAAGTATTCTTCAACTTCTCGTTTTATCATTTCATCCAATTCCTTCTATTTTAAAAGTTATTCTCTGTGTTTCTAAGTGCTGTCTTGTGTCAGTTACTGTTCATCCGAAGTGATAGTCTCCACCAATTTGTCATTTTGAAGCCTTTACAATCATAATTGTACTCTGAGTTCTTCATCAAAGTTGTTCCTCTCTTGTAGATCTAACTTTTATGCTTCTTCCACTTCGTCAAATTCTTCTTAGTTTGAGCTCTAGAATTAATTCTTTACTGTTCTATTTTTCTGACAGTTACTGTTCACCAGGAGCGATAGATTTTGATTTTTCAAGTTTTTCGTTGTCTTCCTCTTGTTTTCTGTTTCTGTGGTCTTCATCAAAGTTCTTCATCTTTTAATTCTCTACAACTTTCATGTATTCCACTTTTTCTAATTCCATTAAGATTTTACGTTATTCTATTTCTTCCAACCCCTATTTTTATTGAAATTCTGTTATGTTTTCAAATTAGTTTTTCAAAACTTGTTCTATCCAACCCCTTTCTTCATAAGTGTTTCACTCACACCCAAAGCGGTGGTCTTCTTCAAATCATCTCACGGCGTCGACTTCCAAGGCGGAGCGATCTTCATCAAAGGCTCGGCGAGGAAACGACGACATTCTTCAATTCATTGGCTAAATATTTCTTTAACTTATCTCTTGTTCTTTCAAATTACAATTTTATTTCCGTTAGTTGTAATCGCACTCAAATCAAACAAAAGCAATTGGTTTTCCAAAACATAAGGGTATTTTCCAACTTACATTCAAATTTCCTCCCCGTGGGATCGACCCGTTCTTACCACTTTACTCGTATTTTCAAAATCATCTAAGTGAGTGAGTGCGGTTGTATAAATTTTAAAATTTATATGGCACGGCATTTTTAGACGACGACTGTCGAGCGCATCAAATTTTTGGCGCCGTTGCCGGGGACGTGATTTTTGAATGTTGGGATATTCTTGTGTTTGATGTGTATATCTGTATATTGATTTTGCTATTTTTATTTTACAGGAAAAAGAAAATAAATCAAAAAAAAAATCAAGGAAAGAGGAAACTCATACCTGAAGCTAAAGGGCAGAAACGCCGAAACAGGTTCTGTCTTTCCAATTTCTGAAAAATCTAGAAAAATTTGAAAAAAATCTTCAAAACTCTATAAAAAAATCAAAAACATCAAAACAAAAGACATTTTTATTCTGGCTAGATAGGTTCATTAATTAAAAACAAAAAAAAATACTTGCACCAAAATAAAAAAAAATCATTTCAAGATTAGAAACCACACAACATGTTCTATGTCATGCATCATTTAGCATAGAATTTTCATTTGTTTAAATCCTGTTGTTGCATATTGAAGATTGCGAGGGGCAAGGTACGTTCTACTCGTCCTATTCTCGCATGCATATTGCATAAAGAACCCCTTGTTTGAAATTGTGGTGTGCATTTCATTTCAAATTATTCTAAGGGCATTACCCTTAAATAACATAAGGTGGGGAATTCATCACCCTTCCTTAGCCCGCAAACCACATTTTTCCTTGCATATCTGCATAACCTACACCATAAATAAAAGTCAGTAAACGTTGGCCCTAGGATCACACTGTGGTTCTTGTGTTATTTGGGTTTACCCTCATATGAAAACTGGTGCCTAAGGCAAGACGGTCGGACGGCAAACGCCTTAAGCGGGTTAGTGGTTTGACATAATTAGGTCCCTACGCAAGTAGGGGGATCCTCCCACTTTCCCACCCCTTACCTGGCTGGTGGACATATTGAGGGTGAATTTAAGTTTCACTTTAATCATTTTATGAAATCCCATTTGTAAGTTTAGGGCACATCTAGGTCAGTAGGAAAATTTGCTTGATTAACTTGTTTGTGTTTGCCTAAACAACAAGAAAAAAAAAATCTTAAAAAGAAAAGCAAAATCATTCTCTTCTCTCTTCGTCTTGGTAATATCAAAAAAAGCACAAAAAAAAATCATCATAAAAAACTTTCTCTCTCATTTTGTCCTAGTTTATGCAAGGAAGGCGATCTCTACAACCATCATTGCTAGGACCTATAGGAGAGATTGAGAGGTTAGTGCATTCTAAAACCCACCATCAACCTAACCTCATGGCGGACCAAAACCAAAATCAGCTAATTCAACAAGCTGCTCCCAAGCAAATGAAGGAATATTTTCTTCCAAACCAATACCAACCTTCATTTTATACCCAAGCACCTCAAAATCAAGCAGCCCAATACGAAATCAAGTCCAGCACCATTCAAATGTTGCCATGTTTCTATGGCAATACCAATGAAGATCCCTATAGACATCTGGATGAGTTTCTCCAGATTTGTTCAACTGTGAAAATCTCCAATTTTTCTGATGATGCTATCAGATTAACACTTTTCCCATTTTCTCTTAAAGACAAAGCTAAATGTTGGTTAGGAGCCTTGGGAAAACCTATAGACACTTGGGCAGCAATGCAAAAGGAATTCTTGAAGAAATTCTACCCCATAGGGCGAACCAATACCATGAGGAGAGCAATAACTGGATTTTCACAAAACCATGGAGAACAAATCCATGAGGCATGGGATAGGTTGAAAGATTTGTTACGGAAATGCCCTCATCATGGTTTGTCAAAATGGCAAATAGTTCAAGCATTCTATGAGGGATTGACGGATAGTTACCGTCAAATGGTGGATGCATCGTGTGGGGGAGCTTTTATGAGTAAAAGCGAGGAAGAGGCTTATGACTTGTTTGAAATGCTGAGTGAAAATTCGATTAGTCATGCCTCGCTCTCATCTTATGAGAGAACGATTGGGCCTGCTAAGAAGGGCGGGCTTTATGAAGTAAAGAGCCACGTTGAGAGTGAGAATAGGATGGATATTAATGCCTTGACTCAAAAATTGAGCAAAATGGAATTGTTGGCACAGAAGATAGAAAATGTTGATCTAGTAGCTCAAAAGCTAGATCAATTTCTATCTCGACAGGAACCTTCTTCTTCTGGTCCTCGACCTCAACCATTCTCAGCTCCCAGTTATGACGAGATTTGTGCTCTTTGCTCTGGCCCCGATCATGTGGTGACTGATTGCCCCACTGCGGCCCAGCTTCCCCCATTCATCCAAGAATAAATCTTCGCTGCTCAGGGTAAGCCACCTTATGATCCTTACTCTAACACCTATAATCCAGGCTAGAGAAATCACCCAAATTTCTCTTGAAAAAATCAACAAGGTTCATCTACCCAACCTCATCCCTCTTTCCAAAAACAACCATTCCAAGCCCAAGCTCACCAACATTACCCATCTCCTTTTCACCAAACTCAATCTCACCAAAATTTCTCTCAATCTAATGCACCTTTTTCACAACAATCTCAACACCCATCACACTATTCTCAGGCCCCGTATCAGCAAACTCAACTTTCTCAGGGCCAATACCCTCAATATCCTTCTAACCGATTCAATCAAGTTCCCTTCCAACCTCCTCCTCAACCTTCGCAGCCCAATTTTGATGAAAAATTTGACCGACTCCAACAACTCATTCTTTCTCAGCAACAATCTATTGCTAAGCTGGAAGGTCAGATTGGGCAATTAGCAGCAGGAAACGTTAGGAGAGAGGTAGGTCAGCTTCCTAGCCAACCACTGGCTAATCTGAGGAACCAACCCCCAGGCTTCTCCCAAAGAGCTCCTATTCTTCTTCAACCAAACCAACCTCAGTCTCCTCCTCCTATGGGCCCTCAATTTGAGAATGCCAAAGCTATATCTACCCTCTGGAGTGGGAAAATCTTAGACGATCCTTATCAGGCTAGGGGAGTTGGTAATAGATCGGGCCAAGAGGCCCAAGAGGAAAATAATGAGGAAGAGGAGCTTGTTAAGGAACCGGCGGGTGGAGAGAAGAGGCCGGATAAAGGCAAGGAGAAACTTGATGAAGGACCCCACGGCTATGTGCCTAAGGCCCCTTTTCCCGATGCTCTAAAGCCGAAAGCTCATAGGAAACCACCGGTACACCAGGAAGAATTAGTTGAATTGTTCAAACAAGTGAATATCAATATTCCACTTTTAGATGCCATTAAGCATGTGCCGGCATATGCAAAGTTTTTAAAAGAGCTTTGCACTCCGAGGTGGGAGCCAAGGGCGGCAACTCAAAAGGTCCGTTTATCGGAGGATGTAAGTGCTGTTGTAATGAATCATTTGCCAAGAAAGTTGAAGGACCCCGGAGCCCCATTAATCTCATGTGATATAGGTGGTGTCACTTTTGATCGAGCATTACTCGACTTAGGTGCTAGCGTCAATCTTTTACCCACCTTTATCTATGAGCAATTTGATCTGGGTGAGTTAAAACCCACTTCTATCATCCTTCAATTGGCCGATAGATCCGTAAAAACACCAAGAGGTCTGTTGGAGGATGTAATTGTGAAAGTGCATGATTGTTATTTCCCGGTGGATTTTCTTATTTTGGATATGGCCTCGTCCCAAGATTTAAAGCACACACCTATCATTTTGGGACGTCTATTTTTAGCTACAGCTAAAGCCAATATAAATTGTGCCACGGGAATGATGGATATATCATTTGGAGGAGAGAAGATTGCACTGAATGTTTTCAAGGCTTCTGTACCCGGATCTTGAAGAAGAATGCAATATTGTTGATATCTTTGAAGTGAGTGATGAAAGTCCCGAGGCAATCAAGGACACCCTAGAAGAGGGTGGCATGCTTCAGGATTCTCCTCTCTCTATCACACCTTGGTCTAGGGTAGAATCACTGCCTCCATTGCAATCCGAACCTGCACTTCCATCTCTAGATCATCCACCTACTCTTGAATTGAAACCTCTGTCGGACTCCCTTAAGTACGCATATCTAGGTCCTAATCAAACTCTGCCTGTCATCATAGCCTCCAACCTCACTTCCACTCAGGAATCTAAAATTTTAGATGTCCTTAAGGAACATAGGGGGGCAATAGGATGGTCGGTGGCCGATCTCAAGGGTATTAGTCCAGATGTCTGCATGCACCATATTTACTTAGAGGACAATGCCAAGCCTAGCAGGGAAATGCAACGCCGGCTGAACCCAAACATGAAGGAGGTGGTCAAACAAGAGGTGGTGAAGTGGTTGGATGCCGGGATTATATATCCCATTTCTGATAGTAAGTAGGTCAGCCCCACACAAGTTGTCCCAAAGAAATCGGGGCTGACCGTAACTACAAACAAGAAAGGTGAGGAGGTGGCCATGAGATTACAAACGGGATGGAGAATCTATATTGATTACAGAAAACTAAACTCCATGACCAAGAAGGATCATTTCCCTCTCCCATTTTTGGATCAAATTTTGGAGAAATTGGCTGGGCAAAAGTGTTTTTGCTTTTTGGATGGCTACTCCGGGTATAATCAAATTGCAGTTTACCCGGAAGATCAGGAGAAAACTACGTTCACATGTCCTTATGGCACGTTTGCTTTCCGGAGAATGCCGTTTGGGCTTTGCAATGCCCCTGCTACCTTTCAGCGATGCATGATGGCAATCTTTTCTGAAATGGTAGGAGAATTTTTGGAAATTTTCATGGATGATTTCTCTGTTTTTGGAGACTCATTTGAGAATTGTTTGAAGAATTTACAAAAAGTGTTGGCACGATGTATTGAATCTAATCTGGTGCTTAGTTGGGAGAAAAGTCATTTTATGGTCAAAGAAGGCATTGTGCTAGGTCATGTTATTTCAGAGAGGGGGATAGAAGTCGACAAGGCTAAGATTGACCTCATTTCCAATCTTCCTCCCCCTTCGTCTGTCAGGCAAATCCGATCTTTTCTTGGCCATGCGGGTTTTTACAGAAGGTTCATTCAAAACTTCTCTTCCATTACTCGCCCGCTCACTAAACTGCTAGCCAAGGACACTCCGTTTCACTTAGATGAGTCGTGTCTTGAGGCTTTTCATTCTTTGAAGGCAGCCCTGACCCAAGCTCCGATTCTTCAATCACCAGATTGGTCACTGCCATTCGAAATCATGTGTGATGCCTCAGACTATACTATAGGAGCTGTCCTAGGGCAGAGAATTGATAAGAAACCTGTGGTGATATATTATGCGAGTCGCACTCTCGCGGATGCTCAAATGAATTATACCACCACAGAAAAAGAACTTCTGGCCGTTGTCTTTGCCCTCGAGAAATTCCGATCATATCTTTTGGGGGCCAAAGTTATTGTGTATTCTGATCACGCTGCTTTGAAATACCTGCTTACCAAGAAAGAGACTAAACCCCGTCTGATTCGATGGGTTTTATTACTCCAAGAATTTGATTTGGAAATCAAAGACAAAAAGGGGTTAGAGAATGTGGTGGCTGATCATTTGTCCGGAATAGTGATACCTGAGAGTGCTCCAATGTCTGATTCTTTTCCAGACGAGCAATTGTTGTCTATCACATCAACCCCTTGGTATGCTCATATTGTCAACTTCTTGGCAATAACACAAATCCCGGATGGGTGGTCTAAGCAAGAAAAGGATCATTTCTTTGCTAAGCTTAAGCACTATTTTTGGGAGGACCCGAAACTGTTTCATATGGGTCCTGATCAGATCATCCGAAGATGTGTCCCCGAGGACGAGCAACAATCTGTCCTAAATTTTTGTCACACTCTCGCTTGTGGGGGACATTTCTCAGGAAAGAAAACTGTAGCTAAAGTATTACAAAGTGGATTCTATTGGCCCACCTTATTCAAGGATGCTTATGAATTCTCTAAAACATGTTTGAGGTGTCAAGCTGTGGGCAATATTTCTAAGAGAGATATGATGCCGCTTAATCCCATTCTGGTTGTTGAAATCTTTGACATTTGGGGAATAGATTTCATGGGACCGTTTCCATCATCTTTTGGACATGAGTATATTTTGGTGGCGGTCGATTATGTGTCAAAGTGGATTGAAGCTGTAGCCACCAAGACCAATGATCATAAGGTAGTGATGAAATTTGTTTGCAAGAACATTTTCTCTAGATTTGGATGTCCCAGGGCTATAATCAGTGATGGGGGTTCGCATTTCACTCACTCCCAATTTCAAGCTTTGCTCAAGAAATATGGGATCACTCATAAGATTGCCACCCCATATCATCCCCAAACTAGTGGACAGGTGGAGGTATCCAACATGGAGATTAAGAACATTCTACATAAGACAGTTAGGCCAGATAGGAAAGACTGGTCTGAGAGACTAGATGATGCACTTTGGGCCTATCGAACTGTGTTCAAAACTCCTATTGGAATGTCACCCTATCGCCTTATCTTTGGTAAAGCATGCCACTTACCTGTCGAACTTGAACACCGAGCCTATTGGGCTATTAAGCAAGTCAACTTTGACTTGACTCAAGCTGAAAATCAACGAGTTCTTCAACTCAATGAACTGAAGGAGTTACGAAATGAAGTATATGAAAATTTTAGGATTTATAAAGCTAAAATTAAGGCTTCCCATGATCAACATATTCACAGGAAAACTTTTCATGAAAATCAAAAGGTTTGGCTTTTTAACTCACGGCTTCGCTTGTTCCCCGGTAAATTGAAATCAAGATGGGATGGACCGTTCATAGTTGTTAAGGCCTTTGACCATGGAGCCGTAAAAATTTTGAACCCTCAAAATGGTCATATCTTTACCGTTAATGGTCAACGGTTGAAACCCTACTTGGAGAATGAGTTGTTATCACCCAACGAATCCATAGCTTTGCGTGATCAGGTATGAATTCATTTTTAAGCCTTCATGCGTCTGGCTGAAGACGGTAAATTTAGCGCTTTTGGGAGGCAACCCACGATTTTTTTTGTGATTTGATTTCTGATTTTAGTGTGTTTGTTTTTCAGTTGTCAGGCCACAACGCAATGAAGCCCTCGTCATTTTGCCCCGACCATCAGGTTGTATCCTTCCATCCCAACCATATTATCTCTTTACTTGTTCTCTGTTCTATCTCATGTTTATGCCATTGAGGACAATGTCATTTAAGTTGGGGGGGAGCAAAAAATTTTCAAAATTTTTTCTTGCTATCTTGTATTGTCATGCTCAACCAAAGTTTTCCCCATTTGGAGTTTCTTGATTCATGTTTCATGAAAAGTAATTCTGGAATGGAAAAGATTAGGGAAAAGGATGATGGATAATTTCTTTAATCTAGCCATGGAAAACTGATTTAAGAATCTCTTTAAAGTTCATGTGCACTTTAGAAAAATACAATCACATTGAATGCTAATGAAACAAGTAGGACAAGCCTTCTGCTATTTTGGGTATGGTGTCTGATATTCAGCACTTCTTAAGGATGAGATCTTTTTAAGCTTTCTGCCATGCTATCTATCAAAAATAGTGCAAACGCACAATTGAAAAAATTATGGAAAAAAAAACACCATAAAAAATGCTCCGATTCTGAGTAACCGGGCCTACTTCACCTAAGACGTGTTGAGGTTCGCGTCAAAAGGAAAAGGAACTTTGATCTTTGTAACCGGGCCTACTTCACTTAAGACGTGTTGAGGTTCGCGTAAAACAGTGAAGGGTAGTGCAGCATCATATGTGTAAAGAAAAAAAGAAAAGAAAGAAAAAAAAATATAGATCCCAACTGGGACAAAGCAATAAGGCAGACAAAAAGCTAGTATGCTGAACGCTCTAATTAAGAAGTGCAGAATTGAAAGATATTTATTCAGAATAGCAACTGGAGGATGTAATTGTCTCTACTGTGAATTTAGTATTACACATGCACAAGTGCTACTGAATTTTAATTAGAATTCTTAATCATGTACCTTAATTTCCTACATAAGGCTAGTCTGTGATAATTATTCCAGATTCCTAAATCTTAAGTCGATTCTATGAACGATGATCTGGAAATGAGACATGAACTTTGTAAACTCTTGTTAGTCCTTACATTTTGAGATTATTTGCATTGCTAAGGGACTAGCAATGAGTAAGTTGGGGGGAGTGATAAGTGTGTATTTTTTCAGCTTAATTCATGTTATTTACATTTTTATGAGCTTTAATAATAATAAATATGCACTTATCACACTTACTTTTAATTTGGAGTACAATAAGTAATTTTCTGTAATTACCTAATTTTAATAAAGATATTTCTTAATTTAACAAGCACTCAAAACAATAAAAATAAGAAAAGCAAGAAAATATAATGTATGTTAAAATGGGCCAAAAACCCAATGATTTGTTCAATAAGAATAAAAAATAATAAAAGAAAAAAAGAAGAAAAAAAATAATAAAATAATAAATTTATTTGATATTTTTTTGGCCTTAATAAGCTATATACATAATATATACATATATACATATCTATATATATATAAATATAATTTTGGACTTGTTCCAAAATGAAAAGAAAATAAAAAGAAAAAAAAATTAAAAATAAAACCATTTGACATTTTTAAGGATTTTTCTAAGATATATACAATATATATATATATATATTATATATATAAATATATATATATATATTATATCTATTATTAAAACTAATGTGTGTGTGTGTATTTGTGTGTTCGCAGGAGGCGGTGGCGGGATTCGATCCCGCCACCTCGTCCAGGTCACACCGCCCACGCGAGCGGGTCAACCGGGAGAGGTCGGTGGGCGCAAAGCGCCCACGCGCTACACATGGAAGGCGACAGGTGAAGGCGGCGCACGCGGCCGACGACCGCGGCGCACGCGGAAAGAAGAGAGAGAAGGCGGGCAGCGGGCGCACGCGCCGAGGGAAGAGAGAGAAAGAGAGAGAAAGGAAGAAAAGGAGGCTAAAAAATTGAAAAAAAATGAAAAAAAAATCAGAACAAATTGGCAAAGTGTGCAGCACATGCTAGCACACAATATTGGGTCAAAAAGAGCAGCAATTGGATGTTCACATTGGCAAGAGTGTTCACATGTAAATGGGGTTGTTGTGTTACCCTATATAAAGGGCTTCAATATAATGCAAAGGGGACAAGTTAGGAGTAGCTAGCAAGAGATTATGAAGAATTTGTAAGGGGTGCTTTGTGTTCTTGAGTTTCATTCTTGTTGGCTTTTGTTTTGGGGTTAGAAGATATTGGTTTGAAGACTTTTGTTACAAGCTTTGTAAGTTCAAGTTGTTTTAATGAAAAGTTTTGTTTAAGCATTCAGCCTCTTCTTAGTCTCATAACTTATTGTTATGATCTCAATTTTAATTTCCTGTCTTCATTAAAGTTGTTCATCTTTAAGTATTCTTCAACTTCTCTTTTTATCATTTCGTCCAATTCCTTCTATTTTAAAAGTTATTCTCTGTGTTTCTAAGTGCTGTCTTGTGGCAGTTACTGTTCATCCGAAGTGATAGTCTTCACCAATTTGTCATTTTAAGCCTTTACAATCATAATTTTACTCTAAGTTCTTCATCAAAGTTGTTCCTCTCTTGTAGATATAACTTTTGTGCTTCTTACACTTCGTCAAATTCTTCTTAGTTTAAGCTCTAGAATTAATTCTTTACTGTTCTATTTTTCTGGCAGTTACTGTTCACCAGGAGCGATAGATTTTGAGTTTTCAAGTTTTGCGTTGTCTTCCTCTTGTTTTCTGTTTCTGTGATCTTCATCAAAGTTCTTCATCTTTTAATTCTCTACAACTTTCATGTATTCCACGTTTTCTAATTCCATTTAGATTTTACGTTATTCTATTTCTTCCAACCCCTATTTTCATTGAAATTCTGTTATGTTTTTAAATTAGTTTTTCAAAACTTGTTCTATCGAACCCCTTTCTTCATAAGTGTTTCACTCACACCCAAAGCAGTGGTCTTCTTCAAATCATCTCACGACGTCGACTTCCAAGGCGGAGCGATCTTCATCAAAGGCTCGGCGAGGAAACGACGGCATTCTTCAATTCATTGGCTAAATATTTCTTTAACTTATCTCTTGTTCTTTCAAATTGCAATTTTATTTCCGTTAGTTGTAATCACACTCAAATCAAACAAAAGCAATTGGTTTTTCAAAACATAAGGGTATTTTCCAACTTACATTCAAATTTCCTCCCCGTGGGATCGACCCGTTCTTACCACTTTACTCGTATTTTCAAAATCATCTAAGTGAGTGAGTGCGGTTGTATAAATTTTAAAATTTGTGTGGCACGGCATTTTTAAATGACGACTGTCGAGCGCATCACGGCTCAGTGCGTGGCACTAGTGGAGCCTCACCGGATTTGGTGAGGGGTGGACGTAGGATTGGAGATTCAGTCTGAACCACCTTCAAATCTCGTGTGTTGTGGTTTGCTTGTGCGATTACTTTGTGTTAGATGCATGCTTAGGTTCAATATCTATATTACTTATTCATCTTGCTAAGCAAATCGTTGTGTGCTATGCTAAGCTAGTTATATTCCGCTGCAATTCTTTTTATCTAGCTTTAAAGAGGGGTGTTCTGCGAAAAGAGAGGCAGATCTATTCACCTCTCCCCTCTAGATCCGCCATCCACTACTCAACAAGTGGTATCAGAGAGAGGCTCTGCCATTCCCAGATCCTACGATCTGCAGGGAAAGATCCCGGTGTATGTTATTTAGATAGCTTCATATGCTACACATGCTTCGATGGTTTCTCCGCCCATTTATGATGGTTCAGATTTTTCTTCATGGGTAGGGAGAATGTTCACCTATGTTAGCTCCATAGATCCACAATTGTGGACTCTTTTATATGATGGTCCTCATGAGCTGCCATCAAATTCAATTGATTGGTCAGCCGAACATGAGACCAAACACAATGATAATCTTGCTGCATATAACTTAATTACTCCTGCTGTTGATCTCAGACTAACTCATCTTGTATCCTCCTGCAGCACAGCCAAGCAAGTACTGGACAGGTTGGTGAAAATCAATGAAGGGAAGGAATAAGAACAAGAATGCTTCATGGCCGACCGTGCAGAATAGTCCAGCAATACATCCTCATCACTGGTAAACTCTGACTCCGAGGAATTCACTTTTGAAGAGCTTATGGAAGCCTATGATGAGTTGATTACTCAATACAAAAAGGTAAAATCAGAAAATAAAAATTTGAAAAAGGATCTCAAGAAAAGTAACCAAAATGAAAGCTCTTTTTGTAAAAACTGTTCTGCTTTTGAAGAGCTTAACGACACTCTTTCTTTTGATCTAGATACGCATAAACAAAGCATTGCATGTCTAAGGGATGAAAATAAAAATCTTCATGACGAAATCACTAGGTTGGAAGAAATTGTAATAAAACTTCAAAACCAACTTAAATCAATCTCTAATGATCAAACTATGGCCGATGGGCCAATTCATGATGAGAGGTTGATTGAAGAAAGTAAAAATTCTGAAACTCAAAGTGAAAAGGTCCTAAAAGAAATTGAAGTCTCATGCTCTGCTAATTTTGCATGCAAAGAATGCTCGTTCATGAAAAAGATAAATATCGGTCTCCATGATGATCTTGAATGGCAACAAAATCTGATTGATTCTCTGAAAGAAGAGAATAGAGAATTGATAGAAAAGAAAATTGAACTTGAACAAGATGAAGAAGAAGTGAATGAAAAACTGGTTGCACTTGAAAAAGGCAAAACTGTCATTGATGATTGCTCTGAAACATTACATGCTTTAGAATAAGAAAATCAAAATCTTAAAGCAGTAAATGCCATGCTCAATGAGCAATTGGCAGCATGCGAAGAGGGTCTTGATGAATCTAAACAGCATATTTCCTCACTTGAAAATAAAATTCTAGGTTTGAATGATTTCCTGTCAATGTTTGTCCAAGACCAGGATTCTGGCTCATCAGAAGCCACCACTTCCTATGGTCACCAAAAAGGGCATAGTACTTGAAAGAAAAGTAAAATTCAGCATGCTCATCCAAACATGCACTATAACATGTCCAATGCTAAATACCATGCTTTCCACAAAACGAATGTCCATTGTTATTATTGTGGTAGACATGGTCACACTGTGCATGATTGTTTCATCCTGAGAAATGATGAGCTTAGAACAGGACAACAAGTGAAAGGACAAGGAAAGAAATAGGTCAACACTGGCAGAGGGCTTGCTCAGCAGAACTCTGCACAGAATCGCATGGAGAATCAGAAGTGTCGACATTCTCATCCAGACAGGGCGACACTCCCCATGGCCTTCAAAAGAAATGCTTCTCTTTACTGCTTTCATTGTGGTAAGACTGGTCACACTGACCAGGAATGCTGGCATCTGAAAGAAAGACACCACCCTCATACCATGAAAGGTAAAAATCATTCTCGCCCACAAAAGTATAGTCCACATGCACACGCACGTGAACATAAAAAGAATAATCAATCTTTTATGTGTTGTTTCTATTATGAAAAAATGGGCATGAGATATATGATTGCCACACAATGAGGGAGGATGATGTGATTGCCCTGAAAAAGATGAGCCAAGATGCTAAACATGTTGTTAACCCACAAGGACCCAAGCAAGCTTGGGTACCTAAAAATTCCAAATGAGAATTTTGGGTGCAGGATGTCTTAGAGCAGAGAAATGAATGGTCAGGTAAATAAAAGCTCAAGGCATAAGTATGTAAATATATTTTTTCATTTCCTATCATTTTGCATGTTTAGTCTTGACATGTAGATAGTGCATCATAAGTTTTCCCATTTTGTTCAATAAAATACTGCAAACTAAATTGCTTGTTTGAATGATGATTTATCCCCCATGGTGTGAAGATGAACACATGAGCTAGATTAATTGCTTACACCTGCTTGACCTCTGGTATTTCAAATGGTCTAGAGTATAAAGGCAAGTCATGCTTGCCCAGAACTCTTACTATGCATGAGAAGGATCTAAGATCAAAATCTCTGCCGTGTACCAGAGATCAATTATTTAAGCTGTTTAATTCATGAGAAACTTGTTATGCTGATGAAGTTGATGTGATGATGAGTTGTTTGGTACCTGATATCAGCCACATGAAATTCTTGGATTTTGGTTTTGATGATGGCTATTGATGGGGACATCTCCGACCACTCCATATTTTTTGAGATTTCTGATGATCACCGGCAATGCTACATCTTGTTCGCCGCTTTATTTCGAGTCATATGATGTATTTTTCATTTACTTATTTGAGTCTTATCATACAATTTTCCTTTTATTTGAGTCCAATACCTAGGTTAGGTAGTTATTTACCCAAGCCTTGAGTCATTATGTTGGTTTGATAGGTTAATGGGCCCAATTATATGGGCTAGGCCCAGGGGCGCCCCCTTCCCCTTGGTTTAGTGTTATTTGTCCAAAAGTCAGGGACTTTCTGTAAAATGTGGGTTTGCTATAAATAGGACCCCATTCCCTCATTTGAGAGCTAATGAATTGTTGAAAGAAAATTTGAAATCCACCAAAATTCGGTGAGATTCTCTCTCTCTCTCTCTCTAAGGGGTGGATTCCCCTATCTCTTTCTCTCTCTCTCTAGGGCGCCACCCTCTCTCTCTCCTCCCCCTGCCACCTCATCCTCCACATCTGCCCCAACCCCTCATCTTCCCTAGGTCCATTCAATCCCACCATTATTCACACCAAGTCCCACGCACCCTTTCACATTCCAAGGCAACATTTCCTCTTCCCAAGCCACCCCTCCATCTCCCAAGGGAGAATCCCATTCTCCCACACACCCCTTCACCAACCCCAAACAACCTTTCCTCTCCCCAACACACCCTTTCCCATCCCCAAGGCCATAATAACCACCCACCATTAACCACTCATTCAAACCAAGGGAGAGATCTCTCCTTCCCTCTCCCCTTCCCAACCCAAATTCGCAGCTCCCCCTTCCTCCACCTGTTAGACAACCTTCCAACCACCATTCTGCCCCTCCCACACCTTGGATTGCCCCCTACCAGACCCCCACATAGCCAGGGGTCACCCCCACACCCATCCACCCCATTCTCCATCTCATCTACCCCATTTCCCATCACCTATCACCACCCTGTTTCATCTCAGTTCGCACATAGCAGTCAAGGGTCAAGTTGCAGAGGCAGCCACGTCTTCACCAAGCATATTTTGGAGGTATATCATACATTGCTGGAAAGCTCTTCCAGTCTGCTTTGCAGGCGAGGTGATCCCGCCTCGATCTGAGGTCGGAGCCGTCCATGACGTTCGTTCTCGTCTGACTGTGCATCCGGCACCCGAGCAGAGACCAGAGCCTCAGTTTAGAAGCTACTGTGACCACACCCCGGCTCCCCTTGGCACGCCAATTGACTGGGATGAACCTCTACCAGTCCTCTATCCAACGCAGGCAGCGGGACGTCGTTTCGGGTTTGGAGTACCCAGTTCCAAATTTTCTCCCTCATGTACGCAGGGCAGGCCAGTCAGGGTCAGTCCAGATACCCCCCCACTCTTTGGGCTGGTTCTCTCGACTCTGACCTCCTCTGGTGCCATTCTAGGTTGCTGATCAGAGAAGACTAGACCACGCTCACGACCGTCCTGGTCCCGCATCATTCGTATCTCAGAAGTGTTCGTGGTGAATCTGACATCTTGCTGCAGCATCCAGGGACCAGTCAGAGCCAGAACAGAGCAGCACCGGTCCAGCGCCTGCCCCGGCCGTCAGCGATGACTCAAACTCACAAGAAAATTCAGCAGCCCTCCCAACTCAGTCAGTGAAGATTCAGCACTGGTTTTGATGAATTCCAAGTTCGGGAGAACCCGTGGCAGCACCAACAGCGAGTACCTATCAGGCAGTTCCAGAAGCGGGCAGAATCGGTGAAGTCCTCAATCGGCTTCTTCCTTAGCTTTCCTCCCTATCCCGCCTGGCCGGCTGACCGCCCCTCCCTGTGTGGAGATAATTTTTATTGTAATTGGATTATCCCTACCCCTAGTCCACCCCCTCTATGAGGGCGTAGTGATTGTACTAGCAGGTAAGCGGCTGAAGTATCATCGGCGCGGCGTGCGGGTAGCCCACGCCTCCCCGCTCACCCTCGTCTCCGACTGGGATCGGTGTATTCACACCGATCAGGTGAGCTTTTGGTCACTTCCTCTACTAGTTTTACTTTTGCTTGTCTTAGTATTGTTTCTAGTTGCCCGTCGGCGGCGAGGTGAGCGCCCGATCTCAAACTTCATTGAATTGTGCGACCACCGCGGAGTGAGTTGAGAGTGCGACCCTACAACCCACGCCCGTGGCGTGCTAGCCGCCCATGGAATTGGGCATCCCAGGCCCTTTGGGGGTCCATCCTAAGCTTGACAAACCCCCAGAATAGAAAGGTCCAACCTCGGACCCTCACCACTATCGCCGGTCCACCTACGGACCCGGGTGTGCGCGACGCGGGTGAACCCGCTTAGGTGAGTCCGTCGTTCGATTTGGTTGCTTGCGAATCTAGGTCTGAGGGGTCGTGTCACATCAATTTGGTATCTGAGCAAGTTCACAACTTGTCTCTCTACAAGTTGGTCCAAGGGTGCATTCACATTTAGAGTCATCATCGGGCCACCCAGTGCATCATCATGTATACCCCTCTTTGGTTAACTCCCAACAACTCGGCCTTCCACAATGGTTCGATTGACCCCCTCCTCTTGGAAATCATTGTAGATGGGGACCTTAGTTTTGACGGATCTAGTCCTAATGCCTACCTAAAGTGGGAGGCTGCTATGGAAAAAAACTTTGATAGGACTATGGTCTATGGACCAGCTAGAGTCCGCATGGCCAAGGGGCGGCTTCGGGGACAAGTCAAGAAGGAGTGGGAACGCATAGTGGGCTTAAGAAGGGTTTGGAGGCAAGAACCCATAGGCTCATGGGAAGAGATGAAGATTGAGCTTAGGAAGATCTACGCTCCCCGACCTTCCCACTTCTACCTTGAGAACCATAACCCGAGGAGCACTCCCACTCCTCCTTTCTCTCCCAGTCAACCCAAGATCTCCCTTAGGGCCCAAACTCCACCACCTCAAATAATTCCAACCCCGATCACCACCACCAACTCTCCCCAAATCCAAGGGCGACCCACTTCCATCCCTCCACAACCGGCCGATCCCAAAGGCAAAAGACCCCTAACTGACCCGGTTTCCCCCATGAGGGCCACCAAACCCCAACCCAAAGTCACTCACCCAACCCTCACCATTCAAACTCGAGTGGACCCCGAGTCCACCCATCCATCTAGGTCCATGATGGCCACCACATCCCAACCTAAACCCCCTTCTCCAAACCACACTACTCAAGCCCCTTTGGTCCCCGCCTCCACCCCGCCATCTTCCCCCATAAGGGACACACCTCCTCAGACCAACCAACCCAATCCTCCTCAACCCACCCATCTTCCACTACCAACCCCAATCCTACCCCAACTTAGGCCTCCACTACTTCCACTCCCAAACCCAACCCAAGTTCGAACTCCCTCACCACCCCGGATGCACCATGCCCCAACCTTCATCACCCCATCCCCAAAAGACCTTCCATTTCTCTTGGAGAGTAAAACCTCCACACCCCAAAGGGATGAGAATGTGATTGAGGTACATGAGTCCTCCTCCGATTGGGAAGAAGAATACGAGTCACAATGTCATGAGTTAGGCCAGAAGTTCCCATCCCATGTGTAGAAAGCATCATGGCTCACACACCCGACCACCTAGAAGAGGAGAACACCATGGTCACTATCCCAACCGTGGGGGAAACACATGTCCAAGTTGAAGAAGAAACCTCGCACGGTGGTCTTCACCCTACACCACCCTCCCTAGTTGGGACCGAGCTCATCTTAGGAGAACCCCTTTTTCGTTGGCTAAAGGAGAACCCAATTAGAGAGATCATGGCCCATGTTTGTCCTCCTATGGAACAAAACCTCCCTATAGTGCCCCTCTCCTATCACACCACCATCCAATCATCTTACCAAGTGGAGACATTAGGGGATCTTCTTAAGGGCCTGGCTTGGCAAATGGAGCTGACTGGCATGTTGACCACAGTGGCCGACCGACCTAGGAGCCTTGACCTCCTACACCTATGTGTCGGGTCCATCTCCTCGATTTGCACCGTTGGTTGCTTCACTAGCGACCTCCTTCTATTCCTCCTCACACCCAATGAGCCCGACCTTCTCCTCAATTTAGAGCTTCTTATCTCGGGTAGGAAGACAAGTCATCCCCTCATGGCCGACCCACTCTTCGGCCCAATTATTTCATTAGAGGAGGATGACTCACCACTATGTGAGGGCCATGAGGACCTAGAGTTCCTCTCCCTAGGTGACTCTTACTATGATTCCTATGATCCCTTCCTAAACCCACCCACCAAAAACTTTGGCCCAATCATTCTACTAGAGGAGGAGGATCCACCACCATATTGTGAGGACCTTGAGGATGTTGAGATAAACTTAGAGCTCCTTTCCCCCGGGTACACTTATGTCGATCCTTTTGACCCCTCCCAATGGGAACCCGGGAACCCATGTGGTCCACCCACATCACTTATCATCCACCTTTTCCTACCCTCACCCGCTATGTTGGACCAAGCCCATCTCTCCCAAGACTCAGATTACACCATGGGAGCCATGACTTTGGGCAATATACACTTAGGGATCGAGGAAGTGCCCCACTTCATGATATCCACCTTCCTAGACCCCTTTGATCAATTCCAATCGAATTCCAAAAGCCCACACATAGGAGACATCTTTAGTACAAAAGTGCATAAGTCTTGGCATACAACACCACTCGGCATGAACACTATGTTGGGTCCATTCATTCATATCACCCACATGCCAAGTAGGAAGCATGAGTGGTCCGTATTCGGTTGTAATGGTCCGCCTTCATTCATCATGGGTCTTAAGCATATTAGGAGCATTCACGGATGTCCGGGACCCCCGACAATTGCTATACCCATGCACAATAGATTCCCATACAGATACCCGGCCCTCCAACCATTGTTATGACGTCCATGCATGATAGGGCCACTTGTGGCTGCCTCGGTCCACCTAAGTTCATCAAGGTCCACATGGCATCAAAGCATGATAGGTCAATTTATGGTTGCCCCAGTCCACCTTTGCACACTACCCACTTTCACAACCACTCACCTCATCATAATGCATGGCATGAGCATACACGCAAGCAAATCGCAATGAGTGGTGAGATTCACAAAGAGCGGGCAAAGGCTCGCCAGCGCCACTTGGAATTCCAAGTAGGCAACCTATCGATGGTGGCATTGGAGTGGCTCTACCCTAGAGTCACCTCCAACTTGAGGGCACGAGGACTTGGACCTTGCCAAGTTCCAAGTGACTTTGACAACCCAGCTTATGGGTTGGACTTGCTAATGGGTTTATGGGATACACCCAACTTTCGGTGCGGCGGATCTAGCACCCTATATAGGCACCACGGTGGAACCCGGTGAGCACCTTGAGCCTACCCCCACCTTTGTGAGTGAAACCCTCGGAGAGCCTCCATATACCAGCCTGAGAGTCTGACGTGTGCACACGGAAGCAATACTAGGCAAGCAGGGTACCATCGTCAGTAAGAGGGTGTGCCTGAGCCACCTTGAGAGGCTGAAGAGCCGTCCCCCTGCTAGGACACAGGGTTGAGTTTGGAGGTCATGGTTCGTCCCGAGCTGCTTTGGAGGACCACTTCCCCCCCGGTGGACCCATACTCGACGGAGTCGAGTTCTCCGCACCCCAAGGGTATGATGGGGGCATCTCCGACCACTCCATATCTTTTGAGATTCCTGATGATTACCGGCAATGCTACATCTTGTTCGCCGCTTTATTTCGAGTCATATGATGTATTTTTCATTTGCTTATTTGAGTCTTATCATGTAATTTTCCTTTTATTTGAGTCCAATACCTAGGTTAGGTAGTTATTTACCTAAGTCTTGAGTCATTATGTTGGTTTGATAGGTTAAGGGGCCCAATTATATGGGCTAGGCCCAGGGGCGCCCCCTTCCCCTTGGTTTAGTGTTATTTATCCAAAAGTCAGGGACTTTCTGTAAAATGTGGGTTTCCTATAAATAGGACCCCATTCCCTCATTTGAGAGATAATGAATTGTTGAAAGAAAATTTGAAATCCACCAAAATTCTGTGAGATTCTCTCTCTCTCTCTCTAAGGGGTGGATTCCCCTCTCTCTTTCTCTCTCTCTCTAAAAGGGGCGACCCCCCCTTCTCTCTCTAGGGCGCCACCCTCTCTCTCTCCTCCCCCTGCCACCTCATCCTCCCATCAGCCCCAACCCCTCATCTTCCCTAGGTCCATTCAATCCCACCATTATTCACACCAAGCCCCAAACACCCTTTCACATTCCAAGGCAACATTTCCTCTTCCCAAGCCACCCCTCCATCTCCCAAGGGAGAATCCCATTCTCCCACACACCCCTTCACCAACCCCAAACAACCTTTCCTCTCCCCAACACACCCTTTCCCATCACCAAGACCACAATAACCACCCACCATTAACCACTCATTCAAACCAAGGGAGAGATCTCTCCTTCCCTCTCCCCTTCCCAACCTAAATTCGCAGCTCCCCCTTCCTCCACCTGTTATACAACCTTCCAACCACCATTCTGCCCCTCCCACACCTTGGATTGCCCCCTACCAGACCCCCACATAGCCAGGGGTCGCCCCCACACCAATCCACCCCATTCCCCATCCCATCTATCCCATTTCCCATCACCTATCACCACCCTGTTTCATCTCAGTTCGCATACAGTAGTCAAGGGTCAAGTTGCAAAGGCAGCCACGTCTTCACCAGGCACCTTCTGGAGGCATATCATACATTTCTAGAAAGCTCTTTCAGTCGGCTTCGCAGGCAAGGTGATCCTGCCTTGATCCGAGGTTGGAGCCGTCCACGACGTCCGTTCTCGTCTGACTGCGCATCCGGCACCCGAGCAGAGACCAGAGCCTCAGTTCAGAAGCTACTGCGACCACACCCCGACTCCCCTTGGTGCGCCACTTGACCGAGACGAAGCTCTACCAGTCTTATGTCCAACGCAGGCAGCGGGACATCGTTTCGGGTTTGGAGTACCCAGTTCCAAATTTTCTCCCTCAGGTACGCAGGGCAGGTCAGTCAGGGTCAGTCATGATACCCCCCCACTCTTCGGGCTGGTTCTCTCGACTCTGACCTCCTCTGGTGCCATTCTCAGTTGATGATAGAAGAAGACTCGACCACGCTCACGACCACCTTGGTCCCGCATCGTTCAGATCTCAGAAGTGTTCATGGTGAATCCGACATCCTGCTGCAGCATCCAGAGACTAGTTAGAGCCAGAACAGAGCAGCACCGGTCCAGCGCCTGCCCCGGCCGTCAGCGAGGACTCGAACTGACAAAAAAATTCAGCAGCCCTCCCGACTCAATCAGTGAAGATTCAGCACTGGTTTCGATGAATTCCAAATTCGGGAGAACCCGTGGCAGCGCCAACAGCGAGTACCTGTCAGGCAGTTCCAGAAGCGGGCAGAATCGGTGAAGTCCTCAATCGGCTTCTTCCTTAGCTTTCCTCCCTATCCCGCCTGGCCGGCTGACCGCCCCTCCCTATGTGGAGGTAGTTTTAATTGTAATTGGATTATCCCTACCCCTAGTCATCCTCCTCTGTGAGGGCGTAGTGGTTGTACTAGCAGGTAAGCGGCTGAAGCATCATCGGCGCGGCGTGCGGGTAGCCTACGCCTTCCCGCTCGCCATCGTATCCGGCCGGGATCGGTGTATTCACGCCGATCAGGTGAGCTTTTGGCCACTTCCTATGCTGGTTTTACTTTTGCTTGTCTTACTATTGTTTCTAGTTGCCCGTCGGCAGTGAGGTGGGCGCCCGATCTCAAACTCCATTAAATTGTGCAACCACCGCGGAGTGAGTTGAGAGTGCGACCCTACAACCCACGCCCGTGGTGTGCTAGCCACCCACGGAATTGGGCATCCCAGGCCCTTTGGGGGTCCATCCAAAGCTTGACAAACCCCCGGAATAGAAAGGTCCAACCTCGGACCCTCACCACTATCGCCGGTCCACCTACGGACCCGGGTGTGCGCGACGCGGGTGAACCCGCTTAGGTGAGTCCGTCGTTCGGTTCGGTTGCTTGCGAATCTAGGTCTGAGGGGTCGTGTCACATCAGCTATATTTTCAACTCGTTATTCATGTTAGCATTGTTCAAAGGGGAAGTCTAGCAATTGACATCATCATGTTACATTCAGTTCAAAATCAATTGTGAATGATTTGTGCTTGCATCATCTTGTGATCTCATATACTCTAATGCAAATCATGTTTAGAAAACACAAAAAATGTGCAATCATCATGCAGCATCTTCATTGCATTGTGCATTCACATAAGTCTTAGGCTGCATAGTTCATTGCCAACCCATGCATGCTTTCAGTAGGAGTCAACATCTAAAACCAAGTTGCATGCTCCCTTAGAATAAAGCTGTATGAAATGGATGTAAAAAGTACTTTCTTAAATGATTTGATCAAAGAATAAGTCTATGTTGAGTAGCCCACTGGCTTTGAGAACTCTAACCATGAAGATTTTGTATACAAGCTTGATAGGGCACTTTATGGCTTGAAGCAAAAACTAAGAGCTTAGTATGAGAGAATAAGCTTGTTCCTCATTGAGAAAGGGTACACACGAGGTAAGGTAGATCAAACACTTTTCACCAAGAAGTAAGGTAAGAACATCTTGATTGTTCAAATTTATGTTGATGATATTGTGTTCGAGTCTACTGAATCTGAAATGTGTGAGGAATTTGCTAACCTCATGACTAGCGAATTCAAGATGAGCCTGATGGTAGAACACTATTTTTTTCTCGATTTGTAGGTCAACCAAGGAGAAGATGGGTGCTTCATAAGTCAAGCCAAATACATCAAGGAGCTACTGAAAAGATTCGACATGACAAGTAATAAAATAATTGTAACTCCTATGAGCACTACAACATCACTGGATTCGGATGAAAATGGTAACTTAGTGGATGCAAAAATCTATAGAGGTATGATCGGCTCCTTACTTTATTTGACTGCATCTCGACCAGATATCCAGTTTAATGTTTGTCTCTGTGCTAGATTTTAAGCTAGTCCTAGAGTAGGACCAATCATATTGAGATTAGACATCACTTCATTAGAGATGAGGTCGTTAAGAAAAACTTTAAGCTGCATTTTGTTGATACTCTAAATCAAATTACTGATATCTCCACCAGGCCCTTGTGTAATGACAGGTCTACAACACTCAGAAGGGAGCTTGGTCTTTGTTGACCTCAAGGCCAATAAAAATTGAACTGATGATCTTTTTCGTTTTGGCTATGTGCTGTTTGGTATCCATGCATTGTATATATGTATCCATGTCATTCTGCACTCATTTGCAGAATCACGTTGAATTCATGATAATGATGCGTTGCATAGCATCATTCTTACATGGCCATGGTATATTAAATGTTGATGTATGGAAAGGCATGTTATGCTTGTCTAGAAGTACTCAATATGCGTGAGGTTTCACCTCCGCCAAGTACCATGCGTCACTATCGCATATAGGCCATATAGTAAGGGGGAGTTGTCTCTTTGAAGCATTCATGCATATACTTCATCTTCATTCTGTTGACATTAATAAGTGTACAACCATGTGTTGGGTCATGCATTTCATCTCTGCCAACTTCATGTTTGTTCAGGTCAACCCCTACATGGTTCTAGTCAACCTCTCCTTGACAATTGCCATGACACGTGATTGCCCACATAACTCCTTGAGTGCATTCACTACATATCTTAAGGGGAGTCTTGTTACTTTTCTTAATCTCTTGCAATCTGAACTTCAATGGCTTATAGTCTTATTTGAGATCATGAGACCGACAGAACTACGGCGTAAGAGCTTTCTATTATATACCCTGATAATTGTCCATCCAATGAAAATGGTTCAGATTTAATGATTTCCTTGAAGTTCTAAAATCTTTGTTATGAAATCAGTTATGTTCTATGGTTTTAATAGACCTTAACTAGAGATTGCATATTGTGCCTTGAATGACTATCCTGAAATCTGAAAATTCAAAATTCATGACCATCTTGGTGATACACTCAGACTTAGTATTGTTCTTAAACATCTTGATGAGCTAGAATTCTTGGAAATCAATTTGACAGAGCAATGATATTGTTGCATGAGAAATATGTCACGTCATCCAATCAAGTGACGAATGACATGTCATGATGTGCCCATGTTATCTCTATCTTAATTCATTTGGACTATAGGCAGAGCAATGGCATAATTATTGAGAAATATATCTTATCATCAAATAAATGAGATTGGATATGTCATGACGTGACTTTGCTATCTCTGTTCATTCTGAAGCATAACCGTCAGTCTTGCCAAATACCTAGGGATACTGGAGTCTAAACAACGTGTATTCTTACGGCTAGGAGGCATGTACTAGACTTGATTGTTCGTAAAATATGAGTCATGTGCCTTCAAATTCAAAAGATATTAAAAATCAAATTTGTTGAACTCATAAAATTCCATGCTTTAGTCATGATTGTTTAGCCTCAATACTAGTTTTTGTGTCATTCCTTTGTAGTTATTGAATATGGATATAAAAGACAAGGGAAGGTTAAACACTGCCATGATATGCACCTTTGGTTCATTTCTATTAAATCTTGAATGTAGCTATTTTTCAAACTCTGTTGATGATCTCGGATTTCATTAGCTTTGAACCATATATGTTGCTCGCGGTATGTTTCAGGTTTGCATATAATGGCTTGCTCTCCACTCCTTTCAACTCTGGTCTCACCACCATCTGTCACCTTCTCTACCTTATCCCTCCTTTTTGCTACTGTCAAAGGGGGAGAAAATGTCTTGTTGTGTGAGTCCTCTATGAGCTAATACCTTTGTCCGTCTTTTGTGCGGATTGTCAAAGGGGGAGATGTAGATTCTAAGAAATCCACTTAGAACAATTAAAAGGAAAAAGGAAATGAATAGAAGAAGAATGGGAAAAGAGGGAGAAAAGGGGAGCATGCGAGGATGCTAAGGGGAATGTGATCGCCAGAGACGCGAGGGCCTCAAAGGATATAACCAATAACAATATGGAGGGATCGCGAAAAATACCTTAAAAGCGCAGGATTGTGAGTGCTTTCCTTTCTCTTCCGATCGGCCGGCCGATGAAGAGAGTTCTTCCTTTTTGATTACCCTTGCAAAGATCAAAGACAACAACCAATAAAAATAGGAATTAGAACCAAGGTGAGTGTAGCATCAAATTCATAATAAAGATGAACATGAAAATCATGTATAAGAACACACCTTGTGGGTGTTGGCCCTTAAACCCCTATGCAAAAGGGTATGAGAGATATGATGAATGATATGCAAATAGGGAGGTGTGCAAGTGTTGCACTAAGGAGATCTCAATATGATGGAGAATAAAGATTAAATGAAAAATGATGTAATATGCATGAATATGTATGAACTAATAGAAGAATAAAAGAATAGAGGAGATGAAAAATCTGATTGCTCCTTCTCGGCTTGGATGCTCAATAGGGAGAAGACTTTATAGATGAAGCTTTAACTGTAGAAGAGGTCTCCTCCCTTTAGCCAAAAGGAAGCTTCGGTTCCTGCCTTCGGTTCCTGCAAACAGAAGAAGAAGATAGAAACAAAACAAAAGAAAACAACAGAAGAAGGAGAAGAGAAAAAAAAAAAGAAGAAGAACGAGAAGATAGGAAAAGAGGAAGCAGAAGATAGAAGAAGTAGAAGAAGAAAAACAGAAGAAGAAGAAGCATAACGTGGGAGCGAGAAAAAGAGAACAGAAGAAACAAAAAAACAGAAGAAGAAGAAGAAAAAAAACGGAAGAAGAAAAAACAAAAACCGAAGAAGGAGAACGGAAGCCCCCAGCAGGAGAATAAGAAAAAAACACCCCTTAACAGAGCTACCGAAGTTCTATTAAGGATAGAAGAAGAGATAAGAAGGAAAGAGTCCAATGGAGGAAGAGATAGAACGGGCAAGAGCCCAAATAGGGGAGGATTAAGCTGGGCAAGAGCCCAAACGAAGCAGGAGTCTCTCTGGGAAAGGCTACGTTCGTTCGGAGCACAAAAGTGAAACACGACTTGGTTCAGGACGTCAATTCTTGAATTGACGACCTACCCAGAGGGCGTTTGTTAAAAACACGCCTTACATGAGGGCGTTAATTCAAAAATCAAAATTTGGAATTTATTTGAAAAATTGTGAAACACGTCTAAGTCAAAGGCGTTAATTAAAACACGCCCTAACAAAAGACGTTAATTTAAAATATTCAAAATAGGGCCATTTTTCATTTCTCAATATTATTTTTCCATTTTTTAGGTGAAGGTGCATCTCGTCGCCCTGATTCCAACGACTATTTTTGCGAATTTTTCTGACACCCGGAAGGCCACCAAATCACCTCTCAAAGGGGTTGAAAAAATAATAATAAAATAATCAATTTGAAAACACGCCCTCACGTACGTCGTGAATTCATTTTTTTTTAATTTTTTATTCAAAATAACGCCTTATTCTAAGTCGTTAATTCCTGAAAAATTCCGAAAAATTCTCAGAAAAATCCAGAAAAATGGAAATTTGAAAGAATGGACGCCCTCAAATATAGTCGTTAATTTGTTAATAAACGCCCAAGGGTTAGTCGTTATTTAAAAGACGCCCTTAGTCAAGTCGTTATTTCTGAAAAATAGAGAAAAATGCCCAGAAAATCCAGAAAAATCCAGAAAAATAGGGGAAAATAGAAAAAAAATAAGAAAAGGGTGAAAAAAGGAAGAAATCTAAGAAAAGTGAGAAAAATCACTCAAATAGAACTAATTTGAGGGTCAAATTGGGGCATTACAAGGCAATATGAGATGTACTCATAGTAACGTCAATTTTGGCGTGTCTACAGCTGCCCCGCCTTGGCGTCTGCTTTGCAAGGGAGCAGAGCAAACTGAAAAGCAGATGCCAAGGTGTGATGAGACACGTAATCGACATCACTTGATGAGAATTGAAATCAGAAGCACGAGATGAAGCAATCTCGGGAAATTCAATGAAACCAACGATGTTTGGATAAAATGGGGAGTGTGCACGCGGTGCACGAAGGAGATAAAATAAATGATCAACTTCCAGCGCGGTGGAAGTACCCCAGGTCACAAACCTGTAGGTTTCACCATTGGGGAGCGGTTACCAGCTAGTGGACGTGCTGCAGCCAAGGTGGATCAAAGAGAAAATGATTAAAATAAGATGATAGAAATCCAAACAAGGAGCTTTCGAGAAAATGACCCAAAACAGCGACAAAACGAACTGAGTACTCAATTCGGCATGGAATATCTCACATTGAAGATCAAGATCAATTTGACCCATAAAAACAGCTTATCAGAATGATTCTTCAACAATTGTTTCAAATTCCTACATGAATGCATGCTGGGTTTAAAGGGAAAAATAAATCAAATGAAAATATAGAATAATCAAGGATAATATTGTTAAACTGCCAAGACTGGGTCAAGAAACCAATTTCACGAGCTGATACTAAGCCGAAGCCCGTTTGTCCGCGCATCAACTCAGAAAGTGGAACCATCGTCCTCAGTCTTGGATGGCTCAACGGCCTATCCGTGTGACTAAGACTCCTCTGGAATCGTCATTGTTTTTGATGGAGGGGAACTCAAATTCCAGATTTACCAAAGCCACAAGGTCCTTGATATAATCTAGTAGCGTAATAACATATAGTAGAATGCATACAGGGAGAGATGGTGATAGCAATAAGCACAGGGGGATTGAGGTGCCAGCACCGTGGGGCTTGAATGTTGATGCCCAGTCGGTGGGACCAAGAGCTTCTTATCCTGCGCTCAAAAATTCATCAGCCAAGATATAAAAGATAACAAGCAATGAATAAGGCATTCAAGCGTAGCAAGCATAGCATGAATCAAAGCATCAATAGCATGTATATGGCATGAATTGCACGAATTAAATCATGGTATTGCAGAACATCATTGTTTGTTATTTCATCATGAGGATGCCAATCTGGCTAATCAAGTTTTGGAGTTGAATGATCAGAATGATATAATGCCCATCGGCAGAATTGATCCAGAGAAATTAACAGGAGTTGATTGAAAGATCTGGAGATGAATAATCAAAATGATAATCAGGAGATATGACCAAAAAGATAGGAGGAGATGATAATCAAAAAATGCCCAGGGTGGCATGTCATGAGAATATCGGGAGGAATCAATAGTTTGATAGCAATAAGTGGAGAGAGGACCCATCCCGTGCTCTTGGTCCTTGCAAAGTTGTTCCTGCAAAATACCATCAGAAAATACAATGCAAATTTTTGGATTTTGGAAATATGCAAATTTTTATGGAGTTTTGAAATATGCAAATTTTTATGAATTTTGTAAAAGATATTCAAATTTTTGTGAAGTTTTGATCAATATACAAATTTTTATGGAGTTTTGAAATATGCAAATTTTTATGAATTTTGTAAAAGATATTCAAATTTTTGTGAAGTTTTGATCAATATACAAATTTTTATGGAGTTTTGAAATATGCAAATTTTTATGAGTTTTGAAAATATTTGAATTTTTATGGAGATTTTTGGAAAATATTTGAATTTTTAACAGAGCTACCGAAGTTCTATTAAGGATAGAAGAAGAGATAAGAAGGAAAGAGTCCAATGGAGGAAGAGATAGAACGGGCAAGAGCCCAAATAGGGGAGGATTAAGCTGGGCAAGAGCCCAAACGAAGCAGGAGTCTCTCTGGGAAAGGCTACGCTCGTTCGGAGCACAAAAGTGAAACACGACTTGGTTCAGGGCGTCAATTCTTGAATTGACGACCTACCCAGAGGGCGTTTGTTAAAAACACGCCTTACATGAGGGCGTTAATTCAAAAATCAAATTTTAGAATTTATTTGAAAAATTGTGAAACACGTCTGAGTCAAAGGCGTTAATTAAAACACGCCCTCATAAAAGACGTTAATTTAAAATATTCAAAATAGGGCCATTTTTCATTTCTCAATATTATTTTCCCATTTTTTAGGTGAAGGTGCATCTCGTCGCCCTGATTCCAACGACTATTTTTGCGAATTTTTCTGACACCTGGAAGGCCACCAAATCACCTCTCAAAGGGGTTAAAAAAATAATAATAAAATAATCAATTTGAAAACACGCCCTCACGTACGTCGTGAATTCATTTTTTTTAATTTTTTATTAAAAATAACGCCTTATGCTAAGTCGTTAATTCCGAAAAATTCCGAAAAATTCTCAGAAAAATCCAGAAAAATAGAAATTTGAAAGAATGGACGCCCTCCAATATAGTCGTTAATTTTTTAATAAACGCCCAAGGGTTAGTCGGTATTTAAAAGACGCCCTTAGTCAAGTCGTTATTTCTGAAAAATAGAGAAAAATACCCAGAAAATCCAGAAAAATCCAGAAAAATCCAGAAAAATAGGGGATAATAGAAAAAAAATAAGAAAAGGGTGAAAAAAGGAAGAAATCTAAGAAAAGTGAGAAAAATCACTCAAATAGAACTAATTTGAGGGTCAAATTGGGGCATTACAAGGTAATATGAGATGTACTCATAGTAACGTCAATTTTGGCGTGTCTACAGCTGCCCCGCCTTGGCGTCTGCTTTGCAAGGGAGCAGAGCAAACTGAAAAGCAGATGCCAAGGTGTGATGAGACACGCAATCGACATCACTTGATGAGAATTGAAATCAGAAGCACGAGATGAAGCAATCTCGGGAAATTCAATGAAACCAACGATGTTTGGATAAAATGGGGAGTGTGCACGCGGTGCACGAAGGAGATAAAATAAATGATCAACTTCCAGCGCGGTGGAAGTACCCCAGGTCACAAACCTGTAGGTTTCACCATTGGGGAGCGGTTACCAGCTAGTGGACGTGCTGCAGCCAAGGTGGATCAAAGAGAAAATGATTAAAATAAGATGATAGAAATCCAAACAAGGAGCTTTCGAGAAAATGACCCAAAACAGCGACAAAACGAACTGAGGACTCAATTCAGCATGGAATATCTCACATTGAAGATCAAGATCAATTTGACCCACAAAAACAGCTTATCAGAATGATTCTTCAACAATTGTTTCAAATTCCTACATGAATGCATGCTGGGTTTAAAGGGAAAAATAAATCAAATGAAAATATAGAATAATCAAGGATAATATTGTTAAACTGCCAAGACTGGGTCAAGAAACCAATTTCACGAGCTGATACTAAGCCGAAGCCCGTTTGTCCGCGCATCAACTCAGAAAGTGGAACCATCGTCCTCAGTCTTGGATGGCTCAACGGCCTATCCGTGTGACTAAGACTCCTCTGGAATCGTCATTGTTTTTGATGGAGGGGAACTCAAATTCCAGATTTACCAAAGCCACAAGGTCCTTGATATAATCTAGTAGCGTAATAACATATAGTAGAATGCATACAGGGAGAGATGGTGATAGCAATAAGCACAGGGGGATTGAGGTGCCAGCACCGTGGGGCTTGAATGTTGATGCCCAGTCGGTGGGACCAAGAGCTTCTTATCCTGCGCTCAAAAATTCATCAGCCAAGATATAAAAGATAACAAGCAATGAATAAGGCATTCAAGCGTAGCAAGCATAGCATGAATCAAAGCATCAATAGCATGTATATGGCATGAATTGCACGAATTAAATCATGGTATTGCAGAACATCATTGTTTGTTATTTCATCATGAGGATGCCAATCTGGCTAATCAAGTTTTGGAGTTGAATGATCAGAATGATATAATGCCCATCGGCAGAATTGATCCAGAGAAATTAACAGGAGTTGATTGAAAGATCTGGAGATGAATAATCAAAATGATAATCAGGAGATATGACCAAAAAGATAGGAGGAGATGATAATCAAAAAATGCCCAGGGTGGCATGTCATGAGAATATCGGGAGGAATCAATAGTTTGATAGCAATAAGTGGAGAGAGGACTCATCCCGTGCTCTTGGTCCTTGCAAAGTTGTTCCTGCAAAATACCATCAGAAAATACAATGCAAATTTTTGGATTTTGGAAATATGCAAATTTTTATGGAGTTTTGAAATATGCAAATTTTTATGAATTTTGTAAAAGATATTCAAATTTTTGTGAAGTTTTGATCAATATACAAATTTTTATGGAGTTTTGAAATATGCAAATTTTTATGAATTTTGTAAAAGATATTCAAATTTTTGTGAAGTTTTGATCAATATACAAATTTTTATGGAGTTTTGAAATATGCAAATTTTTATGAGTTTTGAAAATATTTAAATTTTTATGGAGATTTTTGGAAAATATTTGAATTTTTATGGAGATTTTGATCGGGAAATATTCAAATTTTTTTAGATTTTGGTTTAGACATTGTTAATGCAGCATCAAAGGGTTGTTTTGAATCACTGGCTAGGGGTCCTTGTTCCTTCCCTTTTCGCTAAAACTGCCCAAAGCTGGACGTGCATTGAAAGTGGCGTCCTATAACCGACCGCCTTTGATCAACGGTGCCCCTACCAAGGCCATACCCGAGAAACATTCGGTCTTAGAGGGAGAAGAGAAGAATAATTGGAGATAAGCTTTATGCAGGATGGGAGATATCGGGACTTGAATTCTTTCCAAGGTGTTCCCTTCAAAGAGGTAGTCTGTTGTGCCGGGGCTTTGTGCCTTTGATTTTTAGACCCTTGACATGCATACGACCAGGGTTTTCCCTGCGGGGACTTTGCCACTCTTGACATGCCATAATTCATAATTTTGAATTTATTGAAATTCTGATTTGATTTTCATAATAGCCCTTTTGGCGAGATGTATATCATGAAATTCATATGAAAACTCATTGATTTTGGGTCAAGACTGCCCCTATTTGAGACTCCTCTCGTATTGGGGATTACCGAGGTTGGTCATCTTATCCGTCAATCTCTTGCCCCTGCATTCGGCCGAGTAAAGAAGAGAAAAGACTTTTAGATATACTCATGGCATGGCCAAAGTAGTAACGGTGTTTTACCAAAGGAGCCAGCTAAGGACGCCGTGAAGTGTGTGGGATGCCCAGCTAAGGGTTGCTCTTAACAAGCGGGGAGAGAATGTTGAATTCCCAGCGCGGGTTTTATTAACCAAGGGTGCTGCATAGCAAGCCTAAAGACTCTTTTTAGAAGATAAAGGCTTAAGATAAAGGTCTAAAACACCACTCTTAATCTCGTTAAGAAGCACTTGATTTTGAAAATCATGCGTGAAGTAATGAGGAAATGATATCATTAAAATGCATACTTACGCCGATATGTTACCTTGCAACCTTTGTAGAAGCAGCTGCCGCGAGAGGTTGATCATCGCGGGATTTGTCCTCTTTGGCAGATAAAAGGATTGGAAGCAAAGGATTTTGGGAGTGGCTTAACAAGAATGAGTGGTGCCCAGACCAGACTCAGACGAAATAAGGAAAAAAAAGAAGAGAGGCGAGGGCTAGAACTCCCTCACTAAGGTGTGGAGACCCTGATCACATGAAAGGTCTACAGAAGAAGCGGAGAATTAGAAGGAGAAGTGAGGACTAAAGCCTCGAAAGCAGTGGGAGAAAGGGCAGATGCCCAAGGCAGTGGATGTGGAAGAAGTTGGGTCAGACCCAGGATCAGGAGGAATTAGAAGAAGAAATTGGTAGATAGAAAGAGGTGGATCTGGAGGGTCCGGAGGCGGAGGAGAATCATGATAAGAGGAATCATCCGGAGGCTCTGGAGGGATAAAATATCGAGGGACGCGGTGCCCTTGGAAGAAGTAGGGAAAAAGATGATGGAAAAGGAAGAAGAGGACACATGATGCGATATCATGAAGGAATAGAAAGATGAATCGGCAGAAAGATGGAGGGTCCGGAGGTTCCGGAGGAATCAAATGCCGAGGGACGCGATGCCCAGGGAAGAGAGAAAAATCCGGAGGTTCCGGAGGAATGAAATCAGGGAGGAGAAGGTGGAAAGGGGCGTCGTGCCCGAGGGAAAAGTCCGGAGGTTCCGGAGGAAGCAAATAAAAAAGGTGGAGAGGGGCGTCGTGCCCAAAGGGAAAGTCCGGAGGTTCCGGAGGAATTAGATGAAAAGGGACGCGATGCCCGAGGGGAAAGTCCGGAGGTTCCGGAGGAAGATAATGAAAAGGGGTGCGATGCCCAAGGAAAAGACTAAGACAATCAGATGGGGAATCCGGAGGTTCCGGGGGAATAAGATGGAAAGGGGCGCGATGCCCGAGGAACAGAGAAAGGAATGAAGGAGGATTAGGAGGAAAATCCGGAGGTTCCGGAGGAATAAGATGAAAAGGGGTGCGTTGCCCGAGGGGAAAGTCCGGAGGTTCCGGAGGGATAACGAAATCAGAAAGGGCACGATGCCCAAAGAGGAGGGGTAAAATTCCTGGAGGTTCCAGGGAAATAGCAGGAAAAGGGACGCGATGCCCCAGGGATAGTGGATAAAAAGATGAAGATGAATAAGATGGGAAGTGCGGAATATCCGGAGGTGTCGGAAGGCGGGGAAGATACGGGTTTGGAAACCCGTGAAGCAGGAGGTGCAAATGCATGCAATGGGATGGATGCGATGAATGCAATGAATGCGCGAATGCAATGAGATGCAAAGAATATGGAGAATATGAAGGGCGAGAGGACGAGATCCTCCTCCTAACCCTGGGAATGGCCCATGGAAAAGATGTGATAGACAAGAAGGTGGATGAGATAGCGGAAGGCCTTTCGGCACCAAGATAACTGCCCCTCCACGGCAGTGAAAGAATACAGCCAAATGGCCCAATAAAAGGAGCTTCAATAAGTGGCAACCCCCTTTGAAGATAAAGATCAAAAATGTGAGGGAGTTGGAGAGTTGGAACGGGAAGCATCGTGTTGCCCATTGAATGTGGTATATATGGAAAGTTGAGCAAAATGGGCATTCGCCCCTTGTAAGGAGTAATGAATTCGGAACTCGGAAATTGGAACAAGGGGTGCCCTGCCCGGCCCTTACACAGCATCAATGCTTGGCATGTCGGCGACTTGGCTTCTTCGACCGTGCTTGGCACAATAACCCGGATTGGCATCCGGCAAATGAATTCTTGAATCTTGAATGGCGCGGCCAAATCCTTGCTGCCCGGCTCTTGATCGTCCTCGGCACCTGTGCTTGTAGAAGGCCCCCCATTCCGAGTAGTAAGGGGAGGTGAAGCGGAGGCGGAAGGCTCCATGAATGGTGGAGGCATGATGGAGAGCGTTGGCAAATGGGTGAGCGTAAGCGGGGGTTCAAACACGTCGAGTTTTTCCCTTTGCTCGGAAGCAGTTGGGATTGGCTCGGGTGCAAAAAGGGGTGGATCCTGCTCAGGATTAGCCATGGGTAAGGGTAAAGGGTTAAATGGTGGAATAGGCAAAGTGGGTTTTAAAGGGATAATGGAAGACCGAGGTGGCGGTAATGGGAGGCTAATTGGGGAAGGTTTAATGGTGTAATTAATGGAGGCCGATGGTGTGGAGGTAGATGGCTTAACGGGTGGAGGTTTAATAGTGGAAGGCTTGGGGGAGGCCAGTGTTGCGGAGGTTAATGGTGTAACTGGAGGAGGTGTAATGGGTGGAGGGTTAATGGGTGAAGGTTTGGTGCGTAGGAAATGCCGAATGGGGCGAGCGGTGTTTGGAGTGGTGAAAAACTCAAGATGCGTCGGCGCGGGTGATTGGAGTATCGACCCATCGTCGTAACACCAAGAAGTCTCGGAAATAGGGGTTGGATCGGGGATGGTGGCTTCATCCTGAGCGAGGGGTTCATCGAATGAAAGTGGGGGAAGTGGAAAGTTAAGGAAACTCGAAAGGGGTGCCTGCGGAGCTTCATCATCATCGTACACTGCCTCAGATTCTTCGAATGCCGGCTCTTGCTCACTTGAACCGCCGATGCCGTAATCATCCCTCCTGTCTTTCCATTCTCTCTCCATCTTTGTAATCTCGTCCAAAGCGGCATGAAGAGGATTGACCGGAGTAGGAGGAGCCATGACCCTTTTTAATTGCTCCTCCATCAAAGTAACCTTATCAAGCAGAGTTTGCTGGAGGGGTGTAACATGAACAACCGAGGGTTGGCAGGGCCTTGGAGGAGGAGGGGCCGCATAAAAAGGCCGTGGAGGTGGATTAATGGGCCGACCCATAGAAGAACCCGGATGGGCCGGATTGCAATGAATAAATGGGCCTTGGGGCCGTGATCGAGAGGGAATAGAAGGAGGCGGGTGATGGGCCACCCGAGTAGAATGAACAGGAGGAGATGGGTAATGGGCTACCCAATCAGGATCGGAAGGAGGAGGTGGGTGATGGGCCACCCGTGTAGAATTGGAGGGAGATGCATGAGATGTACCCTCAACGGCGGCCTTAAGGGCTTGGATCTGTTGAGGGGTAAGATGATCTAATGCATGCAAAATCTGGGAGACCTTCTCATCATTGGGACGAGAGGGCTTAATGGGAATAGTGGCTCGAAATTGAGTGGAAGGACCATTGGACTGGACATTGCCCAAGGGTCGGGCAACACCATAAGAGTGAGGACGTGGTCCTTTGAAAGTATGGTGAGAATTTTGAACATGTTGAAAGTGAGGATTATAAGAAGTGCTAGGTTGTGCATCCTCATGAATTGAATTAAACATGTTATCTTGTTTATAGTAAGCCATCATGCAATCAAAGTTCAAAATAATATGCAAAGAAGCACACAAAAGAGATGGTTACCTTGATTTGATTTGTTTGAACCTTGGTGAATTAAGGATTTTATCAAAGTTTTGAATGATTCACACAAGGGGGGGGGGGAAACCTAGTTTCAATATGGTTTGAACTCCAATGCCAACTAGGAACCCTCTCTCACCACGTATAGGCCAACTAACTCGGGACTTCAAAAGGGTACAACCTGCCCGGCGTCCGTGAGGGAATCCACGGGTGCGGGGACTTACGGAGGCTTGGAAAAGGGATTTCCAGTCCAAAGAGACGGAATGCTCAATGGAGGGTCGTCCCGATTCCAAGAGGGTGTGTGGATCCTAATGAAGAGGAGGGGGCTCCCCAAACCAATGCAAAGAATGAATGCAACAGGGGAAACAGGCCAACCACAATAATATAATCAATAAAGATAAGCAGGAAATATCATGAAAAACCACAGCCGGGGGGGTTCTGGAAACCCACAGTAAAAACACGCCCTGGAAGGGGGCGCTACTAAACAAGGACACGACGGTGTGACTGTCGTGAATCAACGTGAGGGGCCCAGGGGCAGGGTGAAATACGCCTTAGAGTGAGGCGCTATAAATAAAAGGACGCCCTATCCAGCGGGCGTCAAATCCAAGAAAACGCCTTTAAGGGAGGCGCTAATAAAGATAAAGACGCCCTTGCAACGGGCGTGAATTCACCAAGCAAGCAGAGATAATTGGAGACAGCTAGCAAACGCCCTGTCAGAAGGCGTTAACTTCAAACAACACGCCCTGGGTTAGGGCGTGAAATCAAAAGGCGCCTCCGACAGAGGCGTTAATTCTCAATCCACGGCCAACAGTAACAACCACTCACAGTCGCAGGCAATCAACAAATATAAGATATAAGCATGCTCATCAAAATTTCAAATAAGTGGAGATTTTAAAGAATAATCAATAAACTGACAAATCACTTAGGGAAGAGGACAAAACCAATGGAGGGTGCCCGAGGGGCACAAAAGGGGGACGCACCGAGGGTGCAAATAAGGGAGATGGCACACGCGGGTGCCTAAGGGGAAACGGGTAATAGATGAAGAACACAAAGGGTCCCACCGTGATCGCCAATTTGTAGATTCTAAGAAATCCACTTAGAACAATTAAAAGGAAAAAGGAAATGAATAGAAGAAGAATGGGAAAAGAGGGAGAAAAGGGGAGCATGCGAGGATGCTAAGGGGAATGTGATCGCCAGAGACGCGAGGGCCTCAAAGGATATAACCAATAACAATATGGAGGGATCGCGAAAAATACCTTAAAAGCGCGGGATTGTGAGTGCTTTCCTTTCTCTTCCGATCGGCCGGCCGATGAAGAGAGTTCTTCCTTTTTGATTACCCTTGCAAAGATCAAAGACAACAACCAATAAAAATAGGAATTAGAACCAAGGTGAGTGTAGCATCAAATTCATAATAAAGATGAACATGAAAATCATGTATAAGAACACACCTTGTGGGTGTTGGCCCTTAAACCCCTATGCAAAAGGGTATGGGAGATATGATGAATGATATGCAAATAGGGAGGTGTGCAAGTGTTGCACTAAGGAGATCTCAATATGATGGAGAATAAAGATTAAATGAAAAATGATGTAATATGCATGAATATGTATGAACTAATAGAAGAATAAAAGAATAGAGGAGATGAAAAATCTGATTGCTCCTTCTCGGCTTGGATGCTCAATAGGGAGAAGACTTTATAGATGAAGCTTTAACTGTAGAAGAGGTCTCCTCCCTTTAGCCAAAAGGAAGCTTCGGTTCCTGCCTTCGGTTCCTGCAAACAGAAGAAGAAGATAGAAACAAAACAAAAGAAAACAACAGAAGAAGGAGAAGAGAAAAAAAAAAAAGAAGAAGAACGAGAAGATAGGAAAAGAGGAAGCAGAAGATAGAAGAAGTAGAAGAAGAAAAACAGAAGAAGAAGAAGCATAACGTGGGAGGGAGAAAAAGAGAACAGAAGAAACAAAAAAACAGAAGAAGAAGAAGAAAAAAAACGGAAGAAGAAAAAACAAAAACCGAAGAAGGAGAACGGAAGCCCCCAGCAGGAGAATAAGAAAAAAACACCCCTTAACAGAGCTACCGAAGTTCTATTAAGGATAGAAGAAGAGATAAGAAGGAAAGAGTCCAATGGAGGAAGAGATAGAACGGGCAAGAGCCCAAATAGGGGAGGATTAAACTGGGCAAGAGCCCAAACGAAGCAGGAGTCTCTCTGGGAAAGGCTACGTTCGTTCGGAGCACAAAAGTGAAACACGACTTGGTTCAGGGCGTCAATTCTTGAATTGACGACCTACCCAGAGGGCGTTTGTTAAAAACACGCCTTACATGAGGGCGTTAATTCAAAAATCAAATTTTGGAATTTATTTGAAAAATTGTGAAACACGTCTGAGTCAAAGGCGTTAATTAAAACACGCCCTAACAAAAGACGTTAATTTAAAATATTCAAAATAGGGCCATTTTTTATTTCTCAATATTATTTTCCCATTTTTTAGGTGAAGGTGCATCTCGTCGCCCTGATTCTAACGACTATTTTTGCGAATTTTTCTGACACCCGGAAGGCCACCAAATCACCTCTCAAAGGGGTTAAAAAAATAATAATAAAATAATCAATTTGAAAACACGCCCTCACGTACGTCGTGAATTCATTTTTTTTAATTTTTTATTCAAAATAACGCCTTATGCTAAGTCGTTAATTCCCGAAAAATTCCAAAAAATTCTCAGAAAAATCCAGAAAAATGGAAATTTGAAAGAATGGACGCCCTCCAATATAGTCGTTAATTTTTTAATAAACGCCCAAGGGTTAGTCGTTATTTAAAAGACGCCCTTAGTCAAGTCGTTATTTCTGAAAAATAGAGAAAAATGCCCAGAAAATCCAGAAAAATCCAGAAAAATCCAGAAAAATAGGGGAAAATAGAAAAAAAATAAGAAAAGGGTGAAAAAAAGGAAGAAATCTAAGAAAAGTGAGAAAAATCACTCAAATAGAACTAATTTGAGGGTCAAATTGGGGCATTACAAGGCAATATGAGATGTACTCATAGTAACGTCAATTTTGGCGTGTCTACAGGAGAGTGAATTGTGGACAGGGGAGAGAACCTTGTGAGCTTTGAGTCTTCATATGTCAAAGGGGGAGAAAATATCGGGGGAGAGCACCTTGTGAGCTTTGAGTCTTCATATGTGAGGGGGGTTTGTGCATAACATTCACATATTTTGATCATCCATGCATACATATCCGTATTCACATGTTTTCACTATCATGGATCTTGAGCTGCACATGTCGCATATGTCATAAACTTTACCATCTTGGATATTACTGTCACATAATGACTCACAGTGTTACCATCATCAAAAAGGGGGAGAATGTTGTGCCCCTATGGTCAATTGAGTCATACATACTGTGGTCATTTGAGTCATTCGACATCATCCTGTGGTCATTTGAGCTATTGGACATTCTTGGTTTTGATAATGGCTTGGTTTTGATAATGGCTAAACACTATAAGTCATTATTGGTTTCCACTCTCATATGACTGACATACGTGATATTTTGTTCTTGATAGATACGCCAATGAATGGACAAGGAATGGAGTGGAGATGGCAAATGTGAAAGCCTAATGATCGCGCCCAAGCAATGATGGAAATCCTTTCAAATCGTGATCAATCAAATGATCAAACTCATGGCAGTCGCCTAGCAAACCAAACGAGTGGATAAGCATATTACCTCTCTACCATTCAATACAAGTGGTATATGTCATTTACTGTCAAGCACCATTGGTAAGATTCTTACCTTGTCATAGCTATCCATCTCACCATGGGTATTCCATAAACCTCTCACTTCTAAACTCTACCATGATAATTGAGATTCACAATGATAACTTGGATTGATAACTTACAAGTTCACTCTTCAAATGCATTAGTTTCTCATTCCAATCATGGTAACAAGCTCAAATGGTCTTGATGCTTCTAATGCATAAACCAAGTGAAATCCAAATCCTAAATGTATGAAATAAACATCTACTTAAAGTCATTGTTATTTGGATGTATTTCATTGGGCTAATACTTCAACTTTGCAGGACTAGGTCATTCCAGTCGGCATTTCACATAGCCAAGGTCGATGCACAATGAAGCATAGCCAAGAGAACCCAAGGTCAAAGAATCAGTTGACACCTTCAAGACTGTCAAGGTTGATGTCACAGATGAGAACGGGCTGCTAAAGGAGTAAAGCGACTGAGCTAAAGGGTTAACGGTCTGAACTGGGGAAACCCGGGAACTGCCCAGCTGGCGGTCGACCGCCAGCACAAGGGCGGTCGACCGCCCCTGCCAGCAGCTCACTAGCTGAAGGATTCTCAGTGGCGGTCGACCGCCAGCTCAGTAGCGGTCGACCGAAAATTCCAGAGATCAAAATTCTACAGGGTTTCTCAGTAGCGATCGACCGCCAGCTTCTGCAGGTTGACTGCCAGCCCCGAGCCAATAAATGTTGACTTTATTTTCCACTTCGAGAAGAGCCATTCTCCATGGATTTCTTTAATCCTAAAGTCACCCAATAACCCACAAAACGTGGATCTGGTCTGGGGGATGTCTATGGACCATTCAAAGTCTATAAAACCAATGCAAGAGGGTTAGAAAACCCTAGTTGATCAAGTGAATCAAAGAGGAGCTAGAGGATGTGCTTGGAAGAAGGGGTACTGTAGCCGTGAATAGTACTTCGTGCAGAAGTTCTTCATCCATTCCAAGGTGATTCAAGCATAGATCTGAAGCAAGCAACCTCCAAGGAAGCTAGAAGTAATCAAGGTTCTCAAAGGTGATCAAAGCTACATCCATACACCTCTTCATCAACTCAAGGCCATCCAAGCAAGCTCATTTTCAAGGGAGATCAAATCTACATCCTTTATCTTCTTCATCAACTCAAGGTGATCCAAGGAAGATCATTTCACAAGGAAGAAGATACCATTGAAGAATCAGATTCAAGCTCCAGCAATCTCAGACAAGATCTTTTCTCTTTGAGCATATTCTATATCTTGTTTGAGTGTTTTCATATTTGTTCTTTTTCCATTTCATTCAAACATTTGGAACTGAGGATCGTCCCTACCGGTGGTTAGTAGGAAGGGAATCGAAAGTTGTCTGATATGCGGTGTTGACGTCCCTACCTGTGGTTAGTAGGAAGGCAATCGGAGGTCTTTCAGATTTACGGCTCAGTGCGTGGCACTAGTGGAGCCTCCCCGGATTTGGTGAGGGGTGGACGTAGGACTGGGGATTAAGTCCGAACCACCTTAAAATCTCGTGTGTTGTGATTTGCTTGTGCGATTACTTTGTGTTAGATGCATGCTTAGGTTCAATATCTATATTACTTATTCATCTTGCTAAGCAAATCGTTGTGTGCTATGCTAAGCTAGTTATATTCCGCTGCAATTCTTTTTATCTAACTTTAAAGAGGGGTGTTCTGTGAAAAGAGGGCAGATCTATTCACCCCTCCCCTCTAGATTCGCCGCCCACTACTCAACAGAAGTCAATCTTACATCTAAACACTACCTCCCATAGGGAGGGGCAGTAAGCCGGCCAGGCAGGGAGGGGAGGATGAACTAAGAACTAACTAAACAGAGGATGTCGGTTCTGTCAGCACCCTGGAATAGGGGACATGCAGTCGATGTTGGCGCTGGTGCGACCACTCCTGAATTTTGCTGTCAAATAGACCAGTGGCAAAATATTCGAGATTGGATCAGGATGACGTCCAATTTTTTTGAAATTTTCTGGTTGACGGTGCTGGTCGGGGAAGGGCCGTGAATAGGGTCCCTGAGTTCTGGTTTTGACTGTTACGATACCACAGCAGCAGGAAGACGAGGTCACCACGGGCACTCCTGAGCTCTGTTTCAGGCGTGGCTAGAGTCACTAGATTTGTTGTCGAGTCCTCTTCGAATGGAGACCCACGGGAACACCTAAAGAGGTTGGAGTAGACGGAGGCAGCCCGAACATTGACTGGGTGTCTGTTCAGTCCTAGAGTGGACAGAACATCACACCTGAGGGAGAAAATTGAGAAGTCTTAGCTCCAGATGCCGAACGGGGTTCCGCTTCTTGTTCCTAGAAGTAGACTCGTTTTAGATGATCCCAGACAAGCCCCGCCTCTAGATCTTTAAGATGATGGCCGTGGGAGCGTCTGCAAGCTGCTTCAGGTTGGTAGTCTAGAGGAAGGCACACAGTCTAGGGAGATCAGCTCCTCCGGGCCACCACGAGCTCAGAATGGATCGAGACCACTGCCGTCGCGAAGAGGACGAAGAGACACTTCCAACGGTACCACTTGGGCTTTCAGGGATGCCAGGATGATGTCGTGGCCGAATCTGCAAGATGCTGGTACTCTGTTGCCTGTGAACTGAGAAGTGCAGGTTGGAGATGGGAGGTGGGAGATGAGGTAAATGGGAGGGGAAAGGGGGTGGATGGGTGTGGAGGCAACCCTTGGGTGTTAGGGGGTATGGAAGGGGGCAAACTAAGGTGAGGGAGGGGGAGAATGGGGGCAGGGAGGTGGTCTAGTAGGTGGTGAGAGAGTGAGCTACGAATTTGGGGCTAGGAGGGATGGGTAGGGGGATGATGGTTTCCCTATTTGGGGTGGTCTAGGGCTTGTGGGAGGAGAGAGTGGAGGGAAAAATATTCAAACTTCCCTTGGGAGTTGGAAGATTACATGGGGAAGAGAGAGGATTGTGTTGGGGGGAGTGAGATTATGTTGGGAAGAACAATATTCTCATAGGGAGGGGAGATATTTGGTAGGATTTGGTGGGAGGGGAAAGATGGCACCTAGGGGAGTGGAAAGGTAGTGGAGGTGGAAGCTTGGGTGGAGGATGAGGTGGAGGAGAGTGGTGGGATTTGAATTTGGGGAAGGGGGAAAGATAAAGAGAGGGGTGGGTGGGATTCTCTCCCTAGGGATTCTCACCCCACTAATGGATTCTCTCCACAAGAAATTAAAATTTTGAACTCACAAAATGGTAACTTTCATTAACATAAAATGGGGGGAATGGGGTCCTATATATAGGCAACCCCCATTTTACAATAAGTCCCCGACTCTTGATACAATGACAAATAACCAAGGGGGTAGGGGAGCACCCTTGGGCCTAGCCCAATGAATTGGGCCCATTAACCAACTAACCAACCTAATGACACTCAAACTTAGGTAAATAAATTAAAGAACTAGGGAAATGACTCAAATAAGAGGGAAAATACATCAAATGACTCAAATAGAAAGCTAAAAATGGATAATTGGGCCCACATAGAGTGATACCCGAGCTCACACAACTCCGGAGTGTGACGAAGACCTGAGCCAGAGGGAGTCGTAGGTGATACCTCCATCAGCCGAGGTCGCGCAGACTGAGGCTGAGGCGAAGCTGTCCAAGACCGAGAGGAAGTTGCTCGAGGCTGAGCAGAGGGTAACCGAGCTTGAGAAGGGGGCTGAGCGAGCTGGGGCAGAGGCGATCGAACAATATAGGAGCTCATAGGGCTATCACACAGCTCTCGAGAAGGCCACCTTCTCGTATTATGAGCCAGGCTATTGTCGGGGGCTGCGGAAGGGATTTACCCAAGGTTTCCATCGAGCAGTCGTTGGGGCCCATCAGTAGGTGCTCGACGAGCTTGTCTTTCCTTTAGAGCAGTGCTACGACCCGGATGCGGATACTACAGATTCTCCTGCTCCGATGTCGAGTGAAGGGGGGAGCAAGACTACCTCTGCTTCAACAGATGGATCGCCAACTCCGGTCACCTCTAGAGGGCACGCGGTCAAGGCAGTTCCCACACAAGTGGGGTCAGTGTCTGGACCGACCGTCACCAAGGGTACTGGGGGCAGATCTCTTGGCACTAAGGATCCTTGATGTGACACCACCTTGGGGGGGGGTGATAGCCACAAGACCGATGCCCCTTGGACCTTAACAAGCAAGCACAATTTGCAAGAGAAACGGATCGATATTGGCGGCCACTCACCCGAGACTCACCCAAAACTCGGGGTAACTCGACGATGCCGAGTCGAGGTTGTGAGAGCTGGACCCTTGCTAGTAGAGGGCCAGCAAGGCCAAGGTTCTTCCCAAGGTATAGAGGCCCAATTCAATGGGGCCGACCGGATGCCGAGGGCATAGGTCACACTCTCTCCCCACGGCGGTCACTCTAAAGCAATGATGCTCACGGGACCAGGCGCTCACTCTTCCTGACCAGCAGAGTTATGAGCTAATATTGGACAAACAAGCACTAAGGGGATGCAAGGGGTAGAGCACTTACTTGATCGGTTTGAAGAAACCATACCCGTTCGGAGACGTGGGCGAGCGGGGAAGCGTGGGTTCCCCACACACTGCGCCGGTGAAGCTTCAACCTGTTTAAGAGATTACACCACTACTCCCCATGCAAGGGGGTTGAACAAGGGAAGGGGAAGCCAAATTTACATTCAAACACGACCTCTCACAGGGAGGGGCTGTAAACCGGCAAGGCGGGGAGGGGAAAGTTAAGCTAGGAACTAATTGAAAGGAGGTCGTCGGTTTTGCCCACTCTCTGGAACAGGGGACAGACAGTCAGTGTTGGCTCCGCTGTGGACTCCCCCAAACTCCGTTGGTGACGAAACCCATGGCAAAACCTCCTGGGTTGGCCCAGGAGGATGCCCAAATTTTTAGGGATTTTCTGGTTGACGGCGGTGGTCGGGGCAGAGACGTGAACAAGGTTGCAGGCTTCTGGTTCTAGTAGTTTCTGGGTCACTACAGCAGGAAAGCGAGGTCACCAAAGATCCTCCCGAGCTCTGATTCAGGCGAGGCTGGAGTCGTTGGATTCGTTGTCGAACCCTCTCTGAACGGAGACCCGCCGGGACACTGGAGGACGTCGGAGTAGATGGCAAGGACCCGAACAGTGCCGGGGTGTCAGATCAGTTTCAGAGGGAACTGATCAGTGCACCTGAGGGAGAAAGTTAGAAACTCACTGGTTCGGGGTCCAAACGGAGAGCCGCTTCATGGTACTAGAAGGCGATGTGTAGTAGAAGTTCTCAGCCAAGGCCCGCTTCAAAAACTTCAGGTGGATGTCCGTGGGAGCCTCTGCAATGTGCCTTTGGATGACTGCCATGGAGATGATGCGCAGTCCGGCGATGACGGCTCCTCCGGGCAGCCACGAGTTTAGATAGGGGCGAGACCACCACCGTTGCGAAGAGGACTTGGAGACGCTTCCGACGATGCCTCTTGTGCATCCTGGAGCGTCGGGATGAAGTCGTGGCTGACTCTAAAAGTTTCTGCTTCTCTGCAAGGTTCTCAGCCGTGAGCAGGTCCGCCGGTGCAGCTCCAAGTGGACATAAGATGGGGTGGGGGTGGTGCTGAAAGGTGAAGGGAGATGGTGGAATGGTAGGAGGGGATGTGAGGGAGGTGTGGTGGAGATAGAGTGGGGCTGGAGGTGCTGAGAAGGGGAGGGACGCAAGGGGGAGGGGGCTGTTCCCTGCACAAGGTGGAGGTGGAGGGAAGGTAGAGGATGTGCTAGGGTGATGGAGGGGGAAGAGTGGATGGGGCGGCCAGAACAAGGGGTTCCCTTTGGGGGGGATGACCTAAGGTATGGGGGAGGTGAGAAAGGAAGGAAAATTTTCAAATCTCCCTTGGGAGTTGGTAGGCTATATGGGGGAGAGGGAGGGTGGTGTTAGGAAGGCCAAGATTCTCCTAGGGAGGGGAAGAGATTTGGTGGGAATTGGTGGGAGGGAATGAATGCACCTAGGGAAGTGAAAAGGTGGTTGAGGTGGCAGCTTAGGTGGCAGGGCTAGGGCTGATGTGGAGCTGACATGGGCATGTGGGGTGGAGAGAGAGTGGGGCGGCCAAAGGAGGTTGAGAGAGAGGGGGTCCGCCCCCTAGAGAGAGAGAAAGAGAGAGGGAGTGGGGGGGATTCTCTCCCTGGGCTTCTCACCCTCACTAAAGGATTCACTCCATTAGAAATTTGAATTCTGGAATCAAAATAGGCCACTTTCATTAGCTTCCTCAAATGGGGTTGGGGTCCTATTTATAGGGCCCAACCTTTTACATGACCAAACTGCCCCTGGCTTTACATGTAATGGCAAAAGTAGTCCAATAAGCCAACCAAAGGGATAATGACTCAACATAGGGAAATAAACCAAAGACCTAGGGAAATGACTCAAAGAAAAGGGAAAATACATCAAATGACTCAAATAGAAAAGCTCAAAATGGATAATTGGGCCCACATAGAGTGATGCCCGAGCTCACACAACTTCGGGGTGTGATGACGACCCAAGCCAGAGGGAGTCGTGGGTGATGCCTCCATCAAATCCCCTGGGCTGCGAAGAGCTCGACTTCGTCGAGTAGGGGTCCATCCTACTGTGGTACTGCTCGAGAAGGTCGGGATCCAGCTGCTGGAGATCTTCCCGACTCACCCACGAATCCTCCGAAGGAGTCCGATCCTTCCACCTGACGAGATAGCGCTCATACACCTTGCTCCTGGTGGCAGTGACCTGTTCATCCAATATTCGCTCAATTCGCTCACGCTGGGCTCTCTTGGCTGGTGGGCTCTTCTCATGGGTGGGTGCTCTCTCAATAGAGGGAATGGGCTCAATATCCTCAGTAGGTACCACCGTGGGACCCTTATATGGCAGTAGGTCGGCCACGTTGAATGTGGGGCTCACTCCGTACTTCTCGGGAAGATCTAACTCATAGGCATTAGTGTCAATGCGCCTCAGAACCTGGAAGGGATCAGCCCCACGAGGCCTCAATTTTGAGATGGCCCCCGGGGAGACCCTCTCCGTCCTCACCATCACAAAGTCACCCATGTGAAATTCTTGGTAACGTCAATGAGAGTCAGCCTACCTTTTATAAATCTCATTCTTCTTGCTGATGTGCTTACGGATTTCTTCATGCAACTCTCTAATGTATTGGGCAAATGACTTAGCTGTAATGGACACTCTAGCATGCTGGGGAAGGGGAATGAGATCTGAAGGTTTCCTTGGCTTGTACCCATGCACAGCTTCGAATGGACTCATCCCTATGGACTTGCTGACAGAGTTGTTGTATGCAAATTCAGCCTGAGGTAGAATGAGATCCCAATTTCCTGGACGGCCCTCGACAAGACATCTAAAGAGGTTCCCTAGACTCCGATTGACAACTTAGATTTGGCCATCGGTTTGAGGGTGGTAGGCTGTGGAGAATTTGAGGAGGGTACCCATCAGGTGCCAAAGGGTCTTCCAAAAGTAGCTGGTGAACTTAACATCCTTGTCGGAGACTATGGTCTTGGGTAACCCATGGAGGCAAATGACCTCATGAAAGAACAACCTGGCCACACGGGAAGCATATGAGGTTTTGGAGCATGGGATGAAATGGGCTATTTTAGAAAATCTATCAACTACCACAAAGATCGAGTCATGTTTTCTTTGAGTCCTGGGTAGGCCTAACACAAAGTTCATGCTTAAGTCTTGCCATGGACGGTCGGGGATAGGGAGAGGGGTATAAAGGCCAGTGTTTTGCTTCACTTGTTTGGCCGAAGCGCATATGCTGCATTGGCCCACTATCTTGGCCACGTCTTTCTTAAGACTTGGCGAAAAGAATTAACCCTCAACTAGAGCAATGGTTTTATGAACCCCAAAGTGCCCAGCTAGTCCCCCTGCATGTAATTCCCAAACCAAGAAATCACGGAGTGAGGTCCGTGGTATGCAAAGTTTTGGCCCCTTGAAGAGGAACCCATCCTCTAAGATAAAACCCTCATGTTCCCTGTTAGACTGGATGGTCAAGGTGGTATAGATAGGTCCAAAGTCAGGGCAGCCAGGGTACTCATCCTTGAGCCTCTCAAACCCGGTAACCTCCACATGGATAGTGGACAACAAAGAGATCCTCCTACTGAGTGCATCTCCTGCGCGGTTCTCACTCCCCGCCTTATGCTTGATCACAAAGATGTAGGATTGGATGTACTCAACCCAGCAGGCATGTCAGGCATTCAACTTTTGTAGGGAGTTGAGATATTTTAGGGCCTCATGGTCGGAAAAGATGACAAATTCTTTGGGCAACAAGTAGTGCCTCCAATGTCGAAGGGACTAAACCACGGCATAGAACTTGATAGGATCGGTGCAAGGATTCAGAGGGGGGGGTGAATGAATCCCACCCTTCACAAAACTTTTCGCTCAATAAAAACTAGAACACTAACTAGAACAAGATAGACAGACAGGATAACTAATCAGAATCTCTTTTGAACCGAAGAACAAACATCTATCTCGCGCTTGAACAATCAACTAGCGGAAGCAGCACAGATATAAACGAGAATGCTAAGGCAACCTGTGAATGAGGTAGAAGATAAGGAGCAAAGCACACCCACACTACACAGAGGATTTTTAGGTGGTTCGGTCACCAAGACCTACGTCCACCCCTCACTCCCAACCGGAGTGAGGCTTCCACTAGCATAAGCTAGAACGCAGACTCAGTCTGCAAACAAGTTGCTGCCACACAGCTTGACCAGGGGAACAGCCTCCCCTCTTCCTCCCAACTGGAGGGACACCCCAAGTGACTCCCAGCCACTTGGAAACCAGAGACCGAAGTCTCTCTTCCTCCAGACCAGGAGGGAACCCGCTAGTGACTCCCAGTCACCAGCAACCAGAGGTCGCAGACCTCTCTTCCTCCAACCGGAGGGACCCCTGGACTTGCTACCCACAAGCCCAGAACCAGAGACAAGTCTCCCTTCTCCTGAATCCACAGGAGGAACCCGATCCCCAGCAGGGTAATCGGAAGAACAAGGCTAACTAAAGAAATAAAAGAAAAAAATAAGGAAACAGAAAATACACAGCGATCGGAAGGCTGTAAATGAAGAACAAGAATGTAGCTCTCAAAGGAGCAGATCTGGCTTGGATTTAATCCAGACGCCAGAGGACAGATCTTCAATAGCTTCTTCCTTCTTCTCCACGAACTCTCTCTCTCTCTCTCTCTTTCTTTCTCCTCTGCTCTCTTTTTCTCTCACGCTATTCTCTCCTTTTTCTCTGCAACCCTTTTTCTTCTGCCGGCTCACTCTTCTTCTATTTCTTCTTCTTCTCTTTTTCTTCTTCTTCTCTTTTTCTTCCTCTTTCTGTGGATCGAAGACTCTCTGCTGCTTGTTTCTCACTGTATAGACTTTTTTCCTTTTTCTCTCAGCTTCGATCAGTCTTCATCTGTTGGACGAAGGCTTCCTTTTATAAGCAGCAGCAGCAGCTAGGGCGTGAGCTTCCCACGCCTTCCATCCAGAAGATTCCTCCTCGGATCACGTGCTCAGCACCCACCTCGGATCACGTGTCAGGTGCCAGCTTCGGGTCACGTGCCCATTCATCAGTACGCTCAGCAACTGGAGTTGAGGTGGCGTCAACACACTTGCTCCAAAGGGTTGACGCAGCCTTCAAAGACATTCGACCAGCAAAACTCAAGTCTGCTGCGTTGACTCCATCAGCCTGCTGCGTTGACGCATCGGTGATCCAGTGATCAAGTCTTCAGTAGATGGGCGTGCTGCATCGATGCTCTCAGCATGCTGCGTTGACGCATTTGGACGCTGCGTTGGCCCAATCATCAGTCTGAATCGTCTGCAAACAGAGATAAAAGGAATGTATATACTTAGTTAGTTCAGGCTCTTATAACATCGAGTGTATATACATTTGAACAATTAGAACATGGACAGTGTATACACTTTACCGTAAAGGACAATGCATGAGTGCAGTGTATAGACTTGGTGTTTAACATGCATGAGAACCAGTGTACAGACATGCTGTCCTCACAGCTGACGACTCCAGTGTATAGACTTGCTGAGGGAGTGACTGTATAGAGTTTGGAATGTTAGAGCCAATGTATAGACTTCAGCAGGATTGCCAGTGTATAGACTTGTACAGTGCAGCGAGTGTACAGACTTTGAGTATTAGGGCCAATGTATAGACTTGAACGTCCACTGTGGATGTATAGACTTGACGACCCTGAGCCAATGTGTAGACTTTACGCTGTACAGACTTTAGGCTTTGAACGCTTGAGCTGAAGACAATGTGCAGACTTAGCGATGTATAGACTTGGTGAACTGACTCCAATGTACAGACTTGCAGATGCGAAGTCGATGTATAGACTTCATTAATCAAAGCATGAATGAGACGCTGTACACACTTAGCCTAGGACAATGTATAGACTCAATCAAATGCAGAGCTTCCAGTGTATGGACTTGAGTTAAGTGCATTGGTTGTACAGACTTCAATTAGAAGATGCCCGGTGTACAGACTTGAAGAAGATATGCCAATGTACAGACTTAATGATATGAACACTAAGGCATGTTGTACAGACTTACTCGATCAAGCTGATGTACAGACTTTGAAAGAGGACCAATGTATGGACTTCAGGTGAAGATCAATGTATGGACTTGTGAACAACTGATGAATGAACTGAGGGGTCGACCCATCAGCACAAGGGGTCGACGCACCACAGACCAGACCAATGAATAAATGCAGCAACGTTAAAGAGGCACCAAGCGTCAACGCATTGCCCAAGCAGCGTGGACGCAGCAGATCAAATATTTCTTACTGCTACCTCTGAAGTGCCTTGGCAGCGTCGACGCTGCAGTTCGATGGGTCGACGCTGCAGTATCAAACTGCAGTCTAAAGAGCAACAGTAACATGACTGAACATAATCAAATATGCAATGCCATATTAGAACTTATGAAGAACTGCATTATGATCAGAAAGTGAATAATAGCATGATGACTCACACAGCAAGATGACTCACAGTGAATAACTCACTTCAAAGGCCAATCATCAAAACCACCATTAAAACCATCATCAAAACCACAGGGGCACAACAATCTCCCCCTTTTTGATGATGGCAACACTACACAGTGAGTCAAACTGATGACTCAAACTATTCTCCCCCTTTGACTTCATCAAAAAGAAAATAGTTTGAGAAATTAAAGCATGTATAAAAAATCAGTCAATTTCTCCCCCTTGCAAGAACATGATTCTCCCCCTTTAAGAGTTTCAGCAAAAGCATGAGTTAGAGATGATCAAAAGGAACCTGCATGCACTGATTGAATGATATTCTCCCTCTTTGGCAAACAATCTCCCCCTTTAGTATAATCAAAATAAACCATGGGAAGGGGTATGAATGTAGATGCAGATACCAGAAATATGAATGCAAGAGCACAATTCTTCTCCTTCTATGCAGCATGATGCATATGACAAGGAGGCTCCCCCTCAATAAATAGAACCTTATGAAATGAATGAGAAGGAGACCACAGGGGCAAACAAGGAGAAGTTCAGGTCAATGAGCAGAAGAGGTTCAATTAGCAGATTTTTAAAGAGGCTTCAACTACAAGAATTTCAGTCAGATTTTCAAGGAACTGTCATTCTCATAAATCCAAATCAGAATATTTCAAAGTCTTCCATTATAAGGGCTTATGAATGAATTTTATTGATCAACATGGTTTAAACATGATGTATGCAGAGTTTATCAATAAAATTCTGTATTGATATCTAAAACCATGGTTTAATAAAAATGAACCAAGCCCTCATATTTATCTTGATAAAACTCCTTTCTCTTACACAATCAAATTTATTGACTTCTTTCGGAATTACATGCATCAGTATTGAAATCAAGTAATTATGAAGTCATGTGATTTTGTCTAGGGTTGTAGCAATTTGATTTTAGCATCAATATTCAGATATTTCAATTCGTTCAACAATTTTTCATGCTACAAATTTTACGAGCACTCTAGTTCAGTGCACACCTTGTAACTAGAGGATATACCTTGATCAGAGGCCAATATCCTTAAGCACTTAGTGTGACTAACTGTCATACTTTATATGAACAGAGATAGCATTTTCACATCATGACACACTGTAAATCATTTCTTGATGAGTGAGTTATATTTCTCAGTGTGCATGTCATTGCTCTGCCTGAAATTCAATTATTCTTAATCAGAGTTAACTATGGTACCTCATGACACAGTCCTTTGGACATGTGTTTCTCAGTGACCAAGGTCATTGCTCTGCCAGAAAATACCCTTTAGACATTTCAGAAAAATTCATTTGCTTCAAATCAATAACAATTTCATGTACTTAACCAAATAAAGTCATGTATTCAATAATGCAGATTTCAGAAGATTTTACAAGACATAGCATGAAACAGATGGTTAATGTTTATTAAACATGCTTCAGATATTTTTAAGAGATTTTAAATCCAAACTCATTGAATACATTAAACTTAAACCACATGAGTTATTTCAGTCATTCATAAAAATGTATAATAGAAGATTTCTAGTTCAAGAATTTTCAGATTTATGATCGAGATAGTCCCATTGAAATCTTCATGACAGACTGATAGAAATCTGAAGCCAAATGATACCAATTGATAGGAAAGATTTTGAAGCTCAGTGTTTTCCGAATAAGATCAAGATTTGTCACTTCAAAATAATGAGGAAAAGGTTATGCACAACAAGCAAGATATCAGGAGGTCTGGCAAGTTTCAGGATTTCCAAGGATAACATGCAGTGAATTCTGACAGAGATGTATGCACTTGACCACCTGCATGCAATGCATTGACTCCCCCTGACAACATGCATTTAGACAATCTTTTTGGTATTTTCAATCTAAGGAAATGCAATGCACTTTATGTATGCAAAAACACATGCAAGTAACTCCCCCTTAAAACATGCAATGTTTGCCATGAGAAACTGAACATATGATTTTGATTCATGCACATTCAGACTGTCATATCCAACAAGGTGACCCATGGTACTAGGCGGAGCACTTGGTCTAAAAGACCACCTCACACATAGTAAGAACTTCCAGACAGACTTCCCTGCCTTTTGGTATCTTACCATTTATATACCATGGAGGTCATGCATGATAATTTAACATGCAGTCCTATATGCAATTCAGAATTTCAGTGAGCTATTGCAACACACAAATTTCAAGCCACATTCATAAGCAGTTCAGATTTTTCCAGAAAATTTGAAATGCAATTTGTTTTCAGAGTTTATGCATAACACAATTATCAAGCAATTGCAATTAGCCTATGTATGCATCAGATACAGACAACCCCTTTAAACTCAAATTTACACAGAACACTCAGCAAGTGCATGATCAAAAAATAATGCAACTGGCAGATGATGAATGATTATGCAAGAACAGATTTAGCATGCATGCACTAGATGAATTTCAAAACATGAAATGTAGAGAGTTTACCTGAACAGTGTGAGAATGGGGTTTTTCATTCTTGAGTGCCTTGGATCATTACCCCTTTTATTCCAGTCCCAAGGCACACCTGCATAGTAATGTTATTTTGCACAAGCAGGTACCCAAGAGGTCTTGGGTCCTGACATGACAGTATCACTTGGGAATTTGACAATTTCAGAATTGAATTTCTTTCCGTGATTATGTCAGCAATCTTTTGCCCTATGGCCTGGCTTCCCACAACAAAAGCAATTCAGATTCTTTCTCCTAGGAACATGATTTCTAGCATGATATTTCTGTGCAGTAGTAGCAGCAAAGTCATCTAACTCCATTGATTTGCATTCATGCATGAGATGACCCATTTCATGACAGTAAAAGCATTTGGATATCCTGTTTTGAGCAGAATAGGATTTCTTAGCATAAGATGTCCTAGCATGAAATCTATCATTATCATTCTTCATGACAAGGTAATCATCAAGTACATGGTCAGAATTTCCACAATAGAAGCATTCAACATTCCTTCCGTGAATAATTGAAAATTTTCTAGCCTTAGGCTTGTTTGCATGAAATTTACTATTCTTCTTCAGTGTTATCATTTTCACATTTTCCTTCTGTTTTTGAATCTTCTGATCATCAGACTATTTTGAAGACGGTGCAGAAGTACTAGCTAAGTTTGAGCTACTCACAAATGTTGCGTATAGTTTGTTCCTTACAGCTTGCTTAACTTGAGAATTGCACCTTTTCTCTTCATTCAATTTGGTGACTTCCACGTTCAAAGAATCTTTCATTTTTTCTTTACCTTTGGCAAATTTTGACAGAGAGTTGTTTAGATTTTCAATTTCAATTTGCAAGGTCATAATGTGGTCTTCACACGAAATAACCTGATTTTGTAGCCCATCATTCAGACTTTTCAGGATCTCATTCTCCTGAGTTAACTTCAATTCAATGTTCACTTCTTTTTCTTTCAAAGCTGATTTTTCTCTTTCTACCGTTAGCCATCTTTTAGAGAAAACAGTGTTAAGGACCATTAACTTTTTATTTTGTTCCTTCAGATGGATGTTTTCTTCAATCAGCTTATCTTTTAATTTATCAATTTCCTTCTTCTGAGTCAACAGAGAATCATTTTCTTCTTTCAAGGAAGTGATTAAGTTTTTCTGTACATTATCATCAGAATGTAATTCTTCAATCAATTCCTTCAATTTAGATTTTAGATTTTCATTTTCAGCCTTTAGACTTGTGATTTCAGCATTTTTCTCTTTTCTTAATTTTCTCTTTTCTGATTTGACTCTTTCATATTTATCTAGACGATGCTCATGCATGGCAACTAACTCATCATGGCTAATATCCTCGGTCTCAGAGATTACCTGGGATGAGGACTCATCTGATTGATCACTCCTTCTTGCCATGAGACATTCTTCTTCCTGTTCCACATGTGTTGCAGTCACTCTATCAAAAATTTCCTTTGCAGTGCTACAATCTGAGATAAAAGAAAAATCGTCAGAATCAATTGTAGCCTTCATTAGATTTAGAGCTCTCACATTATCATCATTTTTCATCTTGTGATCATAAGTCCACTTAGACTTATCCTTAGGAATTTTATATGGACCATGAGATATAACCTTCCACAGTTGGGGATTAATAGAGTTAACATGCTTGCACATACGATATAGCCAGAAATTAATATGTGAACCACTGAATAGCGGAGGATGAGCCATTAACGCAGATCAAAACTAATTCAAAGCAGTGAATTCAAACCAATAAACCAAGTCTTACAAAAATGCACCGAAGACAGCAAGATCGGATCTGCAGGTCACTGGACCTTCTATGCAGACACCGCTCTGATACCAATTGATAGGATCGGTGCAAGGATTCAGAGGGGGGGTGAATGAATCCCACCCTTCACAAAACTTTTCGCTCAATAAAAACTAGAACACTAACTAGAACAAGATAGACAGACAGGATAACTAATCAGAATCTCTTTTGAACCGAAGAACAAACGTCTATCTCGCGCCTGAACAATCAACTAGCGGAAGCAGCACAGATATAAACGAGAATGCTAAGGCAACCTGTGAATGAGGTAGAAGATAAGGAGCAAAGCGCACCCACACTGCACAGAGGATTTTTAGGTGGTTCGGTCACCAAGACCTACGTCCACCCCTCACTCCCAACCGGAGTGAGGCTTCCACTAGCACAAGCTAGAACGCAGACTCAGTCTGCAAACAAGTTGCTGCCACACAGCTTGACTAGGGGAACAGCCTCCCCTCTTCCTCCCAATCGGAGGGACACCCCAAGTGACTCCCAGCCACTTGGAAACCAGAGACCGAAGTCTCTCTTCCTCCAGACCAGGAGGGAACCCGCTAGTGACTCCCAGTCACCAGCAACCAGAGGTCGCAGACCTCTCTTCCTCCAACCGGAGGGACCCCTGGACTTGCTACCCACAAGCCCAGAACCGGAGACAAGTCTCCCTTCTCCTGAATCCACAGGAGGAACCCGATCCCCAGCAGGGCAATCGGAAGAACAAGGCTAACCAAAGAAACAAAAGAAAAAATAAGGAAACAGAAAATACACAGCGATCGGAAGGCTGTAAATGAAGAACAAGAATGTAGCTCTCAAAGGAGCAGATCTGGCTTGGATTTAATCCAGACGCCAGAGGACAGATCTTCAATAGCTTCTTCCTTCTTCTCCACGAACTCTCTCTCTCTCTCTATCTCTCTTTCTTTCTCCTCTGCTCTCCTTTTCTCTCACGCTATTCTCTCCTTTTTCTCTGCAACCCTTTTTCTTCTGCCGGCTCACTCTTCTTCTATTTCTTCTTCTTCTCTTTTTCTTCTTCTTCTCTTTTTCTTCCTCTTTCTGTGGATCGAAGACTCTCTGCTGCTTGTTTCTCACTGTATAGACTTTTTTCCTTTTTCTCTCAGCTTCGATCAGTCTTCATCTGTTGGACGAAGGCTTCCTTTTATAAGCAGCAGCAGCAGCTAGGGCGTGAGCTTCCCACGCCTTCCGTCCAGAAGATTCCTCCTCGGATCACGTGCTCAGCACCCACCTCGGATCACGTGTCAGGTGCCAGCTTCGGGTCACGTGCCCATTCATCAGTACGCTCAGCAACTGGAGTTGAGGTGGCGTCAACACACTTGCTCCAAAGGGTTGACGCAGCCTTCAAAGACATTCGACCAGCAAAACTCAAGTCTGCTGCGTTGACTCCATCAGCCTGCTGCGTTGACGCATCGGTGATCCAGTGATCAAGTCTTCTGCAGATGGGCGTGCTGCGTCGACGCTCTCAGCATGCTGCGTTGACGCATTTGGACGCTGCGTTGGCCCAATCATCAGTCTGAATCGTCTGCAAACAGAGATAAAAGGAATGTATATACTTAGTTAGTTCAGGCTCTTATAACAGCGAGTGTATATACATTTGAACAATTAGCACATGGACAGTGTATACACTTTACCGTAAAGGACAATGCATGAGTGCAGTGTATAGACTTGGTGTTTAACATGCATGAGAACCAGTGTACAGACATGCTGTCCTCACAGCTGACGACTCCAGTGTATAGACTTGCTGAGGGAGTGACTGTACAGAGTTTGGAATGTTAGAGCCAATGTATAGACTTCAGCAGGATTGCCAGTGTATAGACTTGTACAGTGCAGCGAGTGTACAGACTTTGAGTATTAGGGCCAATGTATAGACTTGAACGTCCACTGTGGATGTATAGACTTGACGACCCTGAGACAATGTGTAGACTTTGCGCTGTACAGACTTTAGGCTTTGAACGCTTGAGCTGAAGATAATGTGCAGACTTAGCGATGTATAGACTTGGTGAACTGACTCCAATGTACAGACTTGCAGATGCGAAGCCGATGTATAGACTTCATTAATCAAAGCATGAATGAGACGCTGTACACACTTAGCCTAGGACAATGTATAGACTCAATCAAATGAAGAGCTTCCAGTGTATGGACTTGAGTTAAGTGCATTGGCTGTACAGACTTCAATTAGAAGATGCCCGGTGTACAGACTTGAAGAAGAGATGCCAATGTACAGACTTAATGATATGAACACTAAGGCATGCTGTACAGACTTACTCGATCAAGCTGATGTACAGACTTTGAAAGAGGACCAATGTATGGACTTCAGGTGAAGATCAATGTATGGACTTGTGAACAACCGATGAATGAACTGAGGGGTCGACCCATCAGCACAAGGGGTCGACGCACCACAGACCAGACCAATGAATAAATGCAGCAACGTTAAAGAGGCACCAAGCGTCAACGCATTGCCCAAGCAGCGTGGACGTAGCAGATCAAATATTTCTTACTGCTACCTCTGAAGTGCCTTGGGAGCGTCGACGCTGCAGTTCGATGGGTCGATGCTGTAGTATCAAACTGCAGTCTAAAGAGCAACAGTAACATGACTGAACATAATCAAATATGCAATGCCATATCAGAACTTATGAAGAACTGCATTATGATCATAAAGTGAATAATAGCATGATGACTCACACAGCAAGATGACTCACAGTGAATAACTCACTTCAAAGGCCAATCATCAAAACCACCATTAAAACCATCATCAAAACCACAGGGGCACAATAGAACTCCTTGTCATAAGTGGAGTATCTTATCCTAGCATCACATAGCTTATCACTGAAGAAGGCCACTGGGTGCCCCTCTTGACTAAGGATCCCTCCTATCCCTATCCCGGATGCATCACATGTGACTTCGAAGACTTTGGAGAAGTCGGGTAGGCATAGGACTGGGGCTTGAGTTATCTTCTCCTTAAGCTCTTGAAAGGCTTTGGAGGCTGGTTTGGTCCACACAAAGGTCCCTTTTTGAGACAATCAGTGATGGGGGCGGTAATGGTGCTGAATCCCCAGATAAACCTCCTATAGAATGTGGCCAACCCGTGGAAGCTTCGGACCTCATGGAGGGTGTGGGGTTCCGGCCAATCAAGAATAGCTTGGACTTTCTCGGGATCCATGGAGACACCCTTGGTAGACACCACAAATCCTAGGAAGGTGATGGACGTGGTCATGAAGTGACACTTTCTTAGGTTGGCAAATAAGCTCTCATACCATAGGACGGTGCTATCCTACCTAAGGTGGTCTAGGTGGTACTCTCGGGACTGACTATATATGAGGATGTCGTCAAAATAGACCACTAGAAAGACCCCAATGTAAGGCCTAAGGACCTCCGTCATAAGACGCATGAAAGTGCTTGGGGCATTAGAGAGCCCGAAGGGCATGACTATCCACTCATAAAGGCCATCTTTGATTTTGAAGGCCGTTTTCCACTCATCTCTGGGTCTAATTCTCACTTGATGATAGCCACTTTTAAGATCGATTTTTGAGAAGATAGTGGCTCCAGCTAGCATGTCGAGCATGTCATCAAGCCTAGGGATGGGGAACCTATACTTGACGGTGATTTTATTAATGGCCCGACTATCAACAAACATCCGCCATGATCCATCCTTCTTGGGGGTGAGAAGGGCCGGGACGGCACATGGACTTTTGCTAATGCGGATGAAGCCCTTCCTAATGAGTTCCTCTATTTGCCTCTGAAGTTTGGCATGTTCCATGGGATTGAGGTGATAATGAGGAAGGTTTGGAAGGGTGGCTCCCAGAACTAGATCAATTGCGTATTGTACATCACGCATGGGAGGAAGTTGGTCTGGGAGCTCCTCCGGGAACACATCATGAAACTCTTCTACGAGATGCCGGACTTCTATGGGATGGGGGTTGGAGGGGGTGGGCTCTCATAGGCAAATGACCACTGCCCATAAAGGTGTCCCTTGAGCTATCTCCTCCTCAAGCTCTCTTTTGGTGATGAAATGAAGACCCTTGGTCAACCCCGAAGTCATACCTTGGTTTGGGTTTTGTTGTGTTGGAGGGGTGGAGTTCCCCGCGGCTTGGGGTGTAGTGGGGTGATGTTCTTGAGGGAGTGTGTCCCTCTTAGGCATGGGACGAGGTGGGGAGGGTTTAAGATGGATAGTCTTTCCCTCATGTTCAAAGGTGCATGTGTTGGGTCTACCGAAGATGGTGACATCCACATCATAAAGCCAAGTCCTCCCTAGTAGGATGCTACCTACTTCCATGGGGATAACATCACACCATATTTGGCCATGGTAGGAAGAGAAGGTTAGGGGCACAAGGCAGTGAGTGTTGACCGGGATGGAAGTGTTGTTGATCCAAGAGACCCGGTATGGGCTAGGGTGGGGAGTGATGGTAAGGCCAAGGAGTTTAACGGTGTCGGGGGACTCCGCATTGACACAACTTCCATTATCTAGGATCACTTTTCTCACATGGCCCCCTATCTTAACAAAGGTGTGAAAGATTGAGGTTCGACGCCAGTCCTCCTCTTGGGGTTTGGTGAGGGTACATCTAATCACAACTAGATGGGAGTCAGTTGATGTCATGGTGTGGTCTAGACCCGACTCATGGTATTAGGCCTCATACTCTTCCTCCCAATCTAGTGAGGCTTCATGGACCTCAATCATGCTTTCAAGTTCCCCTTTGGGTGGGGGAGCTTCTACCTCAACTAGCAAACTAGACAACCCTCTAGATGGGCATTGCCCCGCGAAGTGTCCAAACCCTTGACATCTATAGCATTGTTGGCGCCCACTACCCGGGGTGGTCCCTCCTACACTTGGACCCTTGGAACTCTCTTCCCTCTATGGAGGAGGATGGCTAGGGGCGGCCTTGGTTGGAGTGATGGTGGGAGGGGGATTGTAAGGCCGTAATGGGGCATTCCCACTTGGGCTAGGGGCCTTCATGGGGGGGGGGGCGGATTGGTTCGGGGCCCCATGTTTTTGGGATCGGCCGGTCGGGGACGAGCAAACCTAGGGATCCTAGAGAATCGTTCAACATCCCGAGCTATTTGGTAGGCTTGTTCAAGGTTGTCGACATCTCTCATGAAGAGTTATATCTTGATGTAGTTTTGGAGCCCATTTCTAAATCGGGATAGGGTGACGGCCGGGTCCTCGTGAACTCCACACTTCAAAAGATAGGAGTCAAATTTTTCAATGTATTCAACCACGGTCTTCCCTTCTTGGGTGAGGCTTTGCCACTCATCTAAGAGCATTTGGTGGTAGGATAGGGGTAGGTACTTATTCCTAAGTTGATTCTTCATGCCTTCCCAAGTGTCAATAGGCTTTTCCCGCCTAACCCTTCTTAATCCCTCTTGGTTTAGCCAATAAGTCTTGGCTAATTTGGTGAGGTGCATCTTGGCCAATCTCACTCTTCTTTAATCGGACATAGGGTACCATTCAAAGTATTGGTCCATGGTGGTCTCCCATTCTAAGTAGGCACTTGGTTCATGGGAACCGTCAAAGTTTGGGGCTTCTACCTTGATCATTCTTAAGAAATGGTCATCCGGGTCATCCCGTGGACGCCTTTCATTATGTGGACGGTGGCGTGACCTCTCATAGTCATGGTAAGGGTCAACATTCAGGTCCTCCATATCAATTTCAGTTGGTGGAGGGTGAGCTCTTGGACCAATGTTCCTTGGGTGGGGCTCATTCTCTTCTAGCCGAGCAGGTCGAGTGGAAAGGGACTCTAGTTGGGTAAGGATGGTGGCAAGGGCAGCATCCACCCAGTCCATTTGGACTTGGGGTTCCTCCCTATGGGCATCTTGGTTGATTTGGGGATTGGGATCCATGGGGGGAACCGAAGAGGAAGGGTCGGGTCGATAAACGGCTCCACTACGGGTGGACATGCAAGGGAGGGAAAAGACTTGACGTACGGCCGACTCAATGCAAAGGCCCTAGGACTTGAATTGATAGAGACAAGTCTAAACTTGCTATGATACCAAGTGATGTGACACCACCTTGGGGGGGTGATAGCCACAAGACCGATGCACCTTGGACCTTAACAAGCAAGCACAATTTGCAAGAGAAACAGACCGATATCGGCGGCCACTCACCCGACACTCACCCAAAACCCAGGGTAACTCGGCGATGCGGAGTCGAGGTTGTAAGAGCTGGACCCTTACTGGTAGAGGGTCAGCAAGGCCAAGGTTCTTCCCAAGGGTATGGAGGCTTAATTCAATGGGGCCGACCGGATGCCGAGGGCACGGGTCACACTCTCTCCCCACGGCGGTCACTCTAAAGCAATGATGCTCACGGGACCAGGCGCTCACTCTTCCTGACCAGCGGAGTTATGAGCTAATATTGGACAAATAAGCACTAAGGGGATGCAAGGGGTAGAGCACTTACTCGACCAGTTTGAAGAAACTGGTCCCGTTCGGAGACGTGGGCGAGCGGGGAAGCGTGGGTTCCCCACACGCTGCGCCGGTGAAGCTTCAACCTGTTTAAGAGATTACACCACTACTCCCCATGCAAGGGGGTTGAACAAGGGAAGGGGAAGCCAAATTCGCATTCAAACACGACCTCCCACAGGGAGGGGCTATAAGCCGGGCAGGCGGGGAGGGGAAAGTTAAGCTAGGAACTAATTGAAAGGAGGTCGTCGGTTCTGCCCACTCTCTGGAACAGGGGATAGACAGTCAGTGTTGGCTCGGCTGTGGACTTCCCCGAACTCCGTTGGCAACAAAATTTGTGGAAAAACCTTTTAGGTTGGCCCATGAGGATGCCCAAATTTTTATGGATTTTCTGGTTGACGGCGGTGGTCGGGGCAGAGACGTGAACAGGGTTGCAGGCTTCTGGTTCGGGTAGCTTCTGGGTCACAACAGTGGGAAGGCGAGGCCACCACAGATGCTCCCGAGCTCTGATTCAGGTGAGGCCAGAGTCGTTGGATTCATTGTCGAACCCTCTTCGAACAGAGACCTGTTGGGACACAGGACGGCATCGAAGTAGATGGCGAGGACCCGAACAGTGCCAAGGTGTCAGATCAATTCCAGAGGGAACTGATCAGTGCACCTGAGGGAGAAAATTAGGAACTCACTGGTCCCGGGTCCAAACGGAGAGCCGCTTCGTGGTACTAGAAGGAGACGTGTATTAGAAGTTCTCAGCGAAGCCCCGCTTCAAGAACTTCAGGTGGATGGCCGTGGGAGCCTCTGCAATGTGCCTTTGGATGACTGCCGGGGAGATGATGCGCAGTCCGGCGATGACGGCTCCTCCGGGCAGCCACGAGTTTAGATAGGGACGAGACCACCACCGTTGCGAAGAGAACTTGGAGACGCTTCTAGTGATGCCTCTTGTGCATCCTGGAGCTCCAGGATGAAGTTGTGGTCGGCTCTGAAAGTTGCTGCTTCTCTGCAAGGTTCTCAGCCGTGAGCAGGTCCGCCGGTGCAGCTCCAAGTGGACATAAGATGGGGTAGGGGTGGTGCTGAAAGGTGAAGGGAGATGGTGGAATGGTATGAGGGGACGTGGGGGAGGTGTGGTGGAGCTAGAGTGGGGATGGAGGTGTTGATAAGGGGAGGGACACAAGGGGGAGGGGGCTGTTCCCTGCACAAGGTGGAGGTGGAGGGAAGGTGGAGGATGTGCTAGGGTGATGGGGGGGGGGAGAGTGGATGGGGTGGCCAGAACAAGGGGTTCCCTTTGGGGGGGGCGACCTAGGGTATGGGGGAGGTGAGAGAGGAGGGAAAATTTTCAAATCTCCCTTGGGAGTTGGTGGGCTGTATGGGGGAGAGGGAGGGTGGTGTTAGGAAGGCCAAGATTCTCCTAGGGAGAGGAATAGATTTGGTGGGAATTGGTGGGAGGGAATGAATGCACCTAGGGAAGTGAAAAGGTGGTTGAGGTGGCAGCTTAGGTGGCAGGGCTAGGGCTGATGTGGAGCTGACATGGGCATGTGGGGTGGAGAGAGAGTGGGGCGGCCAAAGGAGGAGGAGAGAGAGAGGGGGTCCGCCCCCTAGAGAGAGAGAAAGAGAGAGGGAGTGGGGGGATTCTCTCCCTGGGCTTCTCACCCTCACTAAAGGATTCACTCCATTAGAAATTTGAATTCTGGAATCAAAATAGGCCACTTTCATTATCTTCCTCAATTGGGGTTGGGGTCCTATTTACAGAAATAGGACCCCAACCTTTGACATGACCAAACTGCCCATGGCTTTACATGTAATGACAAAAGTAGTCCAATAAGCTAACCAAGGGGATAATGACTCAACATAGGGAAATAAACCAAAGACCTAGGGAAATGACTCAAACAAAAGAGAAAATACATCAAATGACTCAAATAGAAAAGCTCAAAATGGATAATTGGGCCCACATAGAGTGATGCCCGAGCTCACACAACTCCAGGGTGTGATGACGACCCGAGCCAGATGGAGTCGTGGGTGATGCCTCCATCAATCCTTCAACCGTCGAGCCTCAAGAAGGGCCGCGGGCCTCTCGGAGTACCCCTATCTCCATAGATTATACGGAAAATGAGTTCAATGTGCCAGCTCTTTTCTCTTTTTTTTGTTACCATGTAAGGTTTACCCTTTCGATATATAATGGCAGTAATATTTAGGACTGAGTTGACTGTTTCTTACCGCCTTTGGCATGATTTGACCACCATATCTACAGTTGCTAGTAAAGGCAGAGATTTTCTGCAGGCATCTCGCGTCACGTACCGATTGGTCAGGCGGTTGGCATGAGACTGGCGCCTTTCCGCCTTTCCATGCTTTGAATGACTTCCCATTTCGCATGTCCCTATGGGAGGGCTATTGAAAGAAACAGAGTAACTGCTCTTAGGGAAGGGTTTCTGCCTTTCACATTTTTTCGAGGGGGGAGTCAATTAAGGCGAGGTTTCCCCCTTTCGGTCTATAAAAGGTCTCGAAGGGCGTCTCCACCTCTCTTCACCGCTTAAGGCTTCCCTCGTAGTTTTTCCTCTCTTTTTTTTCTTTTCGCCAAGCGTCTGTCTATATTGCTGGGAGATTACCAGCAAAACATGGAGGGCGATTTGGAAGACGATGATCCTGGCGGCCGCAGAGGTGTTGATGCTGCTTCGGCATAGAAGAATGAAGGAGGACGGGGCGGACAGCGTAGGAGAAAGAAGGAGGCTTGGCGACGGCCTCGCTCCTGACTTCTGGACCGCCGCCAGACGGTGTACAAGAAGGAAGGAGGTCTGGTCGCGGGCTCTCTCCTGCTCTCTGGGCCGCCGACCCACTTGAGGAGGACTGACGACGCAACGTCGTTGCTCCTCCTTTCTTTCTATCCCCGTCGCCCCTCTTACCTCTTCGATGGGGGCGCTCGGTTTCTCCCTCTTCTGCTCTTCAACCAATTTTTTCACTCTTTGGAGGATGCCCTTTTTCTTATCCTTGCTCGCCCCGCTTGGGGGTGCTTGCTTTCTGTTCAGCCTCTGGCCTTGTTCCCTTCCAAAGAGTTGGCAGAGGAGGCCTTCTCTTGTTTTGTTGATGTTCGGGCATTCCTTCCTTTTCTTCCTCTTTCCTTTGATACCTTTTCTCTGATCTTCCTAAGCAAACAGGGTCAGTCACCCCGTTATCCAAGCCACTTTCTACACTAGGTAGAGTCAGTGGCTCGGTTTGGGGCTGCTAGCCTTGTCCGCGTCGAGTAATCAGCTCGTGTTGTAGTACCAGTGGATGTAGTATCTTTATTTTCGGTATGTATTGTATTGGTTGTGGCCTATCTGATGTATGAAAAAATATTAATGAAAGAAAAATTATTGCGATTTGTTGCTTACATGTTTGAGAAAAGCTTAAAAATAGAACTTTCGTAATGTTGTTGTGTTCCATGTCCGAGGGATAGGCGTTCTTTCCATGGTAGACAATCGATACGCCCCTTTCCCGACCGTCTCGACCACTCGGTAGGGGCCTTCCCAATTGGGGGCCAGCTTTCCCACAGCCTCCAGTGGTCGAGAGGCTTCGGCTTTCCTTAGGACGAAGTCTCCTATGTGGAAGTGTCTGTCTCGGACTTTGGCGTTGTAATATCGAGTGAGGCGCCGCTGCTATTTCGTGGCTCGGATGCTCGCGATCTCTCTTATCTCGCTTGCCATATCGAGGTTCTCTAGCAGTTTCTGCTCATTTGCCTCGGGCGAGAAGTTGATGACTCTGAGAGATGGGCTACCGACTTCCAAAGGAATCACGGCGTCCATGCCGTACACCAACGGGAAAGGAGTCTCACCGGTGGCGGTTCTTGGTGTAGTTTGGTGTGACCATAGTACGCTTGGCAATTCCTCAAGCCAACTACCCTTGGCCTTACCGAGCCTGGCCTTAATGCCTTTTAATATAGTTTTGTTGGCATTTTTGACCAGTCCGTTAGCCTGCGGGTGGGCTATCGAAGTGAAGTGACTGTGAATGTGTAGGTCGGCACATCTGTTCCTAAAGTAATGAGAGTCAAATTGCCGACTATTATCGCTCACAATCACTCGGGGGATACCGAAACTACAGATGATCGATTTCCAAACGAAGCTCCATATGACCGACTCGGTAATCCTAGCAGTGGCTTCGAATTCAATCCATTTGGTAAAATAATCGATGGCGATGATGACGAACTTCTTCTGGGCTTGGGCTGTGGGAAACGGCCCCAGGATGTCGATCCCCCACCGAGCGAAAGGGTATGGCTCGGTAAGGCTGACGAGCTCTGAGGCAGGCTGATGGACCAGATGATCGAAACACTGGCATCGGTCGCACCTTTGAACGTGTTGAGTAGTGGACAACGGATCTAGAGGGGAGGGGTGAATAGATCTGCCCCTCTTTTCGTAATGCAACCCTCTATATAGCTAAATAAAATAAATCGTAGTAGAATATAACTAGCTTATTGAAGAACACTATGATTCGCTTGGCAAGATGAGCAACTAATATATCGATTTGAACCTAAGCATGCATCTAGAACGAAGCAATCACATAAACAAACCACAACACAAAGGATTTTAAGGTGGTTCGGACTGAATCCCCAGTCCTACGTCCACCCCTCACCAAATCTGGTGAGGCTCTACTAGTGCCACGCACTGAACCGCAAATCGGAAAGACCTTCGATTGCCTTCCTACTAACCACAGGTAGGGACGTCAACACCACAAATCGGACAACTTCCGATTACCTTCCTACTAACCACCGGTAGGGACGATCTTCAGTTCCAAATGTTTGAATGAAATGGAAAAGAACAAGATATGAAAACACTTAAACAAGATGTGAAATATGCTCAAAGAGAAAAGATCTTGTCTGAGATTGCTGGAGCTTGAATATGATGCTTCAATGGTATCTTCTTCCTTGTGAAAAGATCTTGCTTGGATCACCTTGAGTTGATGAAGAAGATGAAAGATGCAGATTTGATCTCCCTTGAGAATGGGCTTCTTTGGATCACCTTGAGATGATGAAGAGGATGATGGTTGCAGCTTTATCTTCACTTGACTTGGGGTTGATCTCCTCTTGAAGTAGCTTGAATCACTTGAGGATTTGATGAAGAACTTCTTCCCGGAGTACTGTTCACAGCTACAGTACTCGAACTCCTCTCCCTTGAACACACCCTTGCAGCCTCCTTTGATCTCCCAAATGATCAACTAGGGTTTCTAACCCTCTTGCAAGTGTTTTATAACCTCTGAATGGTCCTTGAACATCCCCCAGACCAGATCCACATTTTGTGGGTGATTGGGTGACTTTAGGATTAAAGAAATCCATGGAGAATGGCCCTTCTCGAAGTGGAAAATAAAGTCAACAATTGATGGCTCGGGACTGGCGGTCGACCGCTACTGAGAAACACTGTAGATTTTTAGTCCCTGATATTTCCGGTTGACCGCTACTGGGCTGGCGGTCGACCACCACTAAGTTGTAGACAGTGGTCTGCTGGCTGGGGCGGTCGACCGCCAGCTGGGTAGACCCCGGGTTTTCCTAGGTCGGTCTGTTAACCTCTTGTGGACACTAAAAAAAAAAGAAGGAGAAAAAGGAAAAGAAAAGAGAAAGAGAAAGAAAAGAAGGAGAAAGAAAAGAAGAAAGGAAAATAAAAAGAAGAAAGAGGAAGATAAAATAAAAATAATAATAAATAGAAGAAGAAAGAAAAGAAAAAAGGAAAAGAAAAGAAAAGAAGAAGAAAAAAAAGGAAGGGAAGAAAGAAAGAGAAAAATAAAAAAAAATAAATAGAAGAAGGGAAAAAAAGAAAAAGAAAAGAAATGATAATAATACTAATAAATTATATATATATATATTAATAAAATAAGAGGGGAGGGCCCACCCTCTCTCTCTCTCTCTTTGCATCTCTCTCTCTTTCTCTCCTGTTGTTTCTCTCTCTCTCTCTCTCTCTCTCTCTCTCTCTCTCTCTCTCTCTCTTTCTCTCTCATTCCTTCTCTCTCATTTTCTCCCTCACTCGGGTGGCCACCCGGCACACCCACTGTGTCGGATAACTCGTAACCACTCCACTCCTCACCCGGCACACCACTGTGCCGGATAGCACGCACTTCACCGGGCCAACACCCCCGTGCCGGATGGCACCCACCGCGCCGGACCAACACCCCCTCTCCCCGGCACACCACTGTGCCGGATAGCCCACTCCGGCTCCTCACCCGGTGCACCCACTGCACCGGATAACCACTCCCCCCCTCACGCGTCATTTTTCCTCCGCCTTCGGCACACACCCACTCCTCCGGCACACCACTGTGCCGGAGGGCGTACACCGCGCCATTCCTGCCTCAACCGTGCTGGACAACCCAAACCGCACCTTCCACCCCACTCCACGGCACACCCCTGTGCCAGTTATCCCCCCACTACACCGGCGCAACCCCGTGCTAGACAACACCCCTGTGCTGGATGACCAGCCACTGTTCCTCCCCACATCACCTGGCACACCCATGTGCTGGAGGGCATACGCACCACCGGTTGACCCAGCCACTCCCTTCCCGACCGCCCCGCAGCATTTCCCGTAGGTTGCAACGGATGTCTGGGAATCTAATGCGCCCATAACTTGCATGGGGAGAGGATGCCAGAGCTGCGAAGTGGCCCCCGGCAAGGAAGACGCACTGGTGTTGGGAGTAGAAGAGATGATCTTGAGACGCTGGCCTACACATTGATATTTCTAATCAGAGGAAGGTTGCCATGGCAAGGCTATCAGGGTGACAGCAAGAGTTTTCTTGTTTGCAAGAAAAAGATAGCCACTCCTCCGGAGATGTTGTGTTGTTTATGCCCACCTCCTTTTAAAGAGTTTCTTGAGATTGTAACAAATATGAAATTTGATGAAGAACGGAATTACTCCAAGCTTATTTCCCTTTTTTTGAAAGCTTGATCGAGCCCTACACATCATTGAGGGCTATTAGAATTGATGGGGCTTTGAAGGTTGGACAGAAACGAGGGAGATTACTTGTAAACCTTGAGGAAGATGATGTGCTTAAAAAAAGGTTCGTTTTGGAAGCCCGGCAACCTAACGGATTTCAGTGTATAATGCACGTCGGCCTGTGAAACAGAGATATCATTATAATATAGCATATGCAATGCTTCACCAACATATTGATAAGGGTAGTGAAGATGGTTTATACATCAGTTGTGTGGCTTCTTCTGCAAATCTATGGGCCCTTATCATGGATGCTAGAACAGGTTTCTCTGATCAAGTTTATGAATTGCCTTCTGTGTTCCTACAGAAGGATTGGATTATGGAGCAGTGGGAAAAGAATTATGATATTAGTTCAATGGCTGGTGCAAATACTGTCAATTATTTGGTTGTCGTATACTCAGCGATCATACAAACGATGGAATCCACAGGCGCTGGGAAAATAGTTACAGGATCACATTTAGAGATTCGGAGGCTTCTTTCCGAGAACACTGCATGTGGTGATATGAGAAAATACCTATATGTCTACCAAGAAGCTGGCTGTGAAGGAAGCTGGTCTGGAGGTGATCATTTCTACGAGACCTGGAAACAAGGCACTCCCAGATAACCATGGCTTTCCAATTATCGGATCGTTTGCAAAATATGAGCAGGTCGTGTGTATGGTTTCATACTCTCTGTCTTCGTACTGTCAACGTTAGGGTCCGTCATTTCCAACGGAGCAGCATATGAGTATATAGGATTTCATAGAGATTGAGCACCAGATTTTTTGAGATTTTCGGTGTACTCACGTTGGATGTATAAGTCGCTGTTAAGTCCTGATTGGAGCAAACTCTATTGTGGGAAAAGCTATTGTCGTCCGTGCAGACCCTGATGATCTGGAGAGGGCTGAACACGAGCTCAGCAAGTCTACCAAAAACGCTGGAGGCAGAGTAACTTGTGGTGTGAGTGGCCCGCAGACAGAAGCCAGCTCCAACAAAGCGTTTCATGAAGTTTAGCCGGGGGGTGGGGGTATCTTCCCTATTTAAGCGGTGCCTCAAATGTGATACATCCGGCTCCCCATAAGATGATATAACCGGTGGCCTCCGAGCCACGCGTCAACGGTGGAGAAAACTTATAACCCATGGGAAGACATATAAACGGTATCAGGCAGGCCTCTTTGTGAAACAACCAGCAGGCTTTCTTTCATCCGGTGGCATGACCTCCCATCCTATCCACCCCCCCAGCCTCTTGGTCCGATGCGCCTCTAGCAACTCACACCCGATGCACCCCGCTGCCATTTCACTGGTGCACCATTCTGCCAGTTTACCCGGTACGTCCCCTTGGCAGTCCAACCGGTGCACTTGTCATGCCCTCACCCGGCACGCTATCCAGCACCCTACTGGGCCTTTCAACGGCACGCCCCTACAAGCCTTCAGCGGCACACTATTTCAAGCCTTCAGCGGCACACTTCTTGGGTCTTCCAACAGCACAGCCTTCTGGCTTCTCAGCGGCACACCTTGTCACCCGGTGTATCCGGTAGAAGAAATCTAACGCCCATGCCCTAGAGATCCTTGGCGCGCAGTGGGCTGTCTGACGTATCAACCAGAGATGAAGGCACGCAGGATACCTCTTGCCACCGAGGACGGAGAAAGTCAAATCCCCATTCAATGCCCGTCACTTCACACCTCTACCATTTGTGTTCGAAGGCTCCCGCCACTGGGAGTATAAAAACCCCCTCTTCTCCGACGAACAAGGGAGGAAGACAGACATAGAGGGCACACCTACGGAGACGAACAGAGCCTGCCACCGGGAGAAGAGAGAAGAGGAAGAAGAAGCTGCTTCGGCGTTGGAGGCTTCCCGGAGGCCAGAGAAAAGAGAGAGAGTAAGAGAAAGAGAGGGAGAGGGAGGGTCTGTGTAGCAGGGGGAGTGGGGAAGAGCAGGGAGCCGTCGCCTCTGCTCGACCCCAGCTCCCCTCCTATTTCCTCTCCATGTTCTTCCTTTTCTTCTTCTCCCCTCTTCTGTGGCTTCGGCCTCGATGTATACCGCAACGTGCATGGCCGGTCACGGTTATTTTTTTTTATGAATGAAAGCCTCCCCCCTTCTTTGGGGTTTCTTGTGGCCTCCCTTGATCTATCCCACTGCATGTGGTGTGTTGTGCATTTCCTCTGTTGTTTTCTCGGTGTTCTTGGATGCTATGCGCCGATGTTCTTCCCCTCTGACGGCCCGGATTCCACATCTGGTCTTTGGCCCAAATGGGAAGCTTGTTCCTCCCTCTCCTTGAGCCCTACGAGCCTAACATCTTTCCTTTGATCCCTTTGTCACCCTCCTCCCTTGGTAGCTGAATCCCCCTTGGCCTGTCTTGGAGACATCTTCCATTCGTTGGTTCTTCCGGGCTTTCCGAAGTTTTATCAAAGGTGCGGTCGCCCCTGGCGCACACCTCAGATTGTCGGGTTCCGCCACTCCATGTGGGCGCGTTCCCTTTATTCTCCTTCCATCCCGGGTCCGGGGGAGATGCTGCCAAACTTTCGTCAGGATTGAAACTAATAAAAGAAATAAAAAACACAACATAATGTTAACCTCTAAAACAATGGTAAATAAGAAATGCCTTGCATAAACGCCTGGAAACCGATGCCTTTACCCGGCACGCTCTTTCAGTCTTTACCTGGCGCACTCAACCGACCCTTAGCCGGCACACCTTTTGGCCCTTTACCTGGCACACTCTTTTACCTTCTACCCGGCACACTCTAGCCACCCTCTACTCGGCACACCCATTAACCATTCTATCCGGCACACTCTTAGCTTGCCTTCACCACCCTCTCCCAGCGCTCAGGTGTAGGGAAGATACTGCCGCATTTTCAACAGGATTAATATAATAAAAAAATGATAGAATAATAATAATAATAATAAAATAATAAAAAAGGATAAACAAAAAAAGAGATAAAAGATAAAAGGATATAATGCAAGCTTTCCTTGTGCATTTCACGAATAAAAAGAAAGCACCCCCCCTCCTCCATGCATGCATTAAATTAATTGCATCAAGGCCTCGTGTAAACATGAGCATTGCATAAAACTCTTTATTAATACACCACATAAAAAAAATAATAAAAAAATATAAATAATAAAAGGGGGAAGTCATAATAATACAATCAAAATAATATAAAAAAAGGGAGACAACACACGTGAATGGAATAAAATCTACATTCAAACAGAACCACAAGCAATAAGGTAAAAAAATGTAGAAAATACACGTCGATGTGCAATTCGGAGAATCTCACCTCCCCGTACCCTACACATGGGAATATCAATAAGGCCTTCATGGGTCACGCCTAGACCTCGGGTTCTTCCCAATCATGGTCAATGTCTGACTCACACGCTAGACCAATAGCCCGCTATCTCTGAACGTGTATTTATCTTGGGATCTAATCCCGGGACATTCTCCCGTTGCCCTCCTTTGGCATCGAAAATATTGACGATGCCCATGCGAGCCTGACTTCGACCGCGGGGGGCCCACCGCAGTATGGTCGTAGCTTGATCTTGCACCGGGCCAACATACTCACTAGTTTCTGACCGCTTTAATCAGGATTTAATTGAATATTCCTCGTCCCTCTAAACAATAAATTTGCCGTACCCCGGCATACATAAGCTCCGATTTTCCTCGCGACGATTACGATACTCGCAAGCCGGACATTCGTCCGAACATTAAACGGTCAAACACATGACCGACATGAGCTCAAATACTTTCTTCATGCCCTCGTGTGAGGACGTTAGTGTTTCTTAATATATTTTTATGCAATTAATTTTCTGGCCATGAGGCCCTTTTTCTCGGCGATTAATCAAGGGTGTTCCCCTCTCTGAGGGGATGTAAATAACGTCGTGACCTTTACGGCGTGGCGGGTTTTGGTCCCGAACCACACAATCGTCTGACTGAGTCAGATTGAGCGCACCACGGGCTTCCATGAAGCCCGAATAAATAGTCACTTTGTGACTGGCATGCCCGCGCGCTTAATAAACCAACAAACGAATAAAATAATTGTTAAATAAAAAGTGCGTCCACACCTCTTTTGCTCCGTCGCTTGAGTCCTTTAGCAGCCCGTTCTCATCTGTGGCATCAACCTTGACAGTCTTGAAGATTTCTATTGATTATATTGCTCCTATAATCAAAATTTTGTTCCGGGGGCTCCGCCCCCGGAAACCCCCGCAAGGGGCGCTGCCCCGTTGACCCCCGCGACCTGACCGGGCAAGTCGATCCCCGCGACCTGACCGCGCAGGTCGATCCGCATGCGAAGGCGCAATCATTGAGCTTTCACTTTTTCCATCTCCACTCCATTCCTTGGCATATCTGTCATGAAAGAACATCAAGTAGTTTAGTCATATAAGAGTGGTAAAACATCAATGACTTATAGTGTTTAGCCATTATCAAAACCAAGAATATCAAATAGCTCAAATGACCATAGGATGATGTCGAATGACCTAAGTGACCACAAGATGACTCAATTGACCACAGGGGCACAACAGAACGTAGGTCAGGCAGTCACGTTGGAGAGTGGGCCACCAGTAGCCTTGCCGTAGCAAGATTCTGGCGAGCGATCTTCCTCCTTGATGTGCGCCACAGACACCTTCGTGGACCTCTTGAATTGCTCGGCGAGCTTCATCGGTATCGAGGCACTTGAGGAGGGGACCGGAAAAAGACCTTCGGTATAAGGCTTCGTCTAAGATGACGAAGCACCGAGCTTGATACATCAGTCTTCGAGTGTCCCGAGGGTCAGAGGGTTCCTTAGAATCTCAGAGCCAGATATATATGGGGTCTGCCAGTCGCTTGATGATGCCTGATCAACAGTCATGAGCTCCGCTTCTATGCTCGGTCGGTCTAGCTCTTCAAGGAAAACCGATCGAGTGCCTTCTGGGCCGGCAGAGGAGGCCAGCCGATAAAGGGCGTCCGCCCGGGAGTTCTCCTCCCGATTATCCAGATAACCTAAAAACTCTTGAATAGTGGGGCTATTCCTCTTACCAGTTGAAGGTATTTGATCATCGGTGTTTCCCGAGCTTCGTAGTCACCGTTGACCTGGCTGGCGACCAATTGAGAGTCAGTATGGATTCTGACTCGTTCGGCCCCTAGTCGTTCTGCCATCCTGGCTCTCGAGATGAGAGCCTCAGACTCGGAGACGTTGTTGGATGCCTAAAAGTTGAACTTCAAGGCGTATTGCAATTTCGCTCCTTCTGGGGATCTGAGAAGGACGCCGGCGCCGCTGCCGGCCAAGTTGGAGGACCCATCAACGAACAGATCCCAGGTGGGCCCGAGCGTCAGCGGATGGGCTTCCTTGGTCGGGACGGTGCTCTCTGCGATGAAGTCCACGAGTGCTTGTCCTTTGATGGCCGAGTGTGGGTGATAGGAGATATCATAAGTCCCGAGCATTATGGCCCACTTGACGAGGCGGCCTGAAGCTTCAGGGTGAGCGAGGATCCTCTTCAGGGGTTCGCTGGTCAACATGACGATGGAGTGCCCTTGAAAGTAGGGCCGGAGGCACTTGGCCGAGGTAACCAATGCTAGCACGAGTTTCTCGATTGTGGGGTACCGTCTTTCGGCTTCGTTGAGCACCTTTCTGGTATAGTATACCGGTCTCTGCACTCCTGCGTCATCTCGAACTAGGACCGAGCTCACCGTGGAAGGAGTTGACGAGAGGTAAATGTATAGTGCTTTGCTCGGGACCGGCTTAGATAACACCGGGGGCGAGGCCAAAAATTCCTTTAGTTCTGCAAAAGTCTTCTGGCATTCTTCGTCCCAGGCGAACGTGGCGGATGCCAATTTGGGCCATCTCAACAATTTTAAGAAAGGTAGGCATCGTTCGGCCGCTCGGGATAAGAAACGGTTGAGCGCAACAATTTGTCCAGTCAGGCGCTCGACGTCCTTGACGCAAATGGGCGGCTGCATGTTCAGGATGGCCTGAACTTTATCGGGGTTGGCCTCGATCCCGCGTTGGGTGATTAGGAAACCCAGGAACTTTCCAGATTGAACCCCAAAAGTGCATTTAGCAGGGTTGAGCTTCATGTTGTACCTCAGGAGGGTGTCGAAGGTTTTAGCTAGGTCGGCGAAGTGGTCCGTGGCCTTAGGTGTCTTGACGAGCATATCGTCGATGTAGGCTTCGACGTTCCGACCGATTTGTCCTTCGAAAATGTGGTTGATCAGCCTCTGGTATTTTTCTCTGGCGTTCTTCAGCCCGAAAGGCATTCGAGTGTAGCAGTATACGTCGAAGTCGGTGATGAAGGCTATCTTCTCGATGTCTTCAGGATCCATTCGGATCTGATGGTATTTGGAGTAGGCATCTAGGAAATTGAGTAATTCGTTACCGGAGGTTGAGTCGACTAGCTGGTCGATGCTCGGTAGTGGGTAACAGTCTTTCGGAGTGGCTTTATTGAGGTCGGTGAAGTCCACGCACATTCGCCACTTGCCCGAAGCTTTTGGCACTAAGATGACATTAGCGAGCCACGTCAGGTAAAGGACCGGGCGAAATAGGCCGGTTTTCTTTCCCTTAATAATCTGCTCTTTGATGATCGCCTGCTTCTCTGAGGCGTGCTTTCTTCTGCATTGTTGGACAGGTTTCACTGACGGGTCAAGGTTGAGCTTGTACACCACCATTTCCCCAGGGATCCCAGGAAGATGCTCATCAGACCATGCGAAGACTTAGATATACTCCGAAAGAAAATCTTTATATTGATTTTATACATTAGGGGGTAAATAAGCTCCAATTTTTACTCCTAGGGCCGGGTTGTCTTTGAGGAAGACCGTCAATAGTTCGCCACTGGGCTCGGACATTGTCGGTTCATCCTCGGCTTCCTCGACCTTTTTCTTTTTTCCCTCTGGCCTTATGGCTTCGACCGAGATTATGTAGCACCTTCTAGCCATTGCCTGGTTACCTCGGACTTCCCCGATACCGTACTTGATGGCAAACTTCATTTTTTGGTGATAGGTGGAGGGCACTGCCTTTGTTCGGCTGAGGATACCTCGGCCGAAGATGGCATTATAGGCCGACATCCCCTTAATCACTATGAAGTCCACCATGACCGTGACGGTCTTAGGAGGGCTACCAATAGTGACCGGCAGGCTTAGGGCTCCCTCGGGATAAGTTGCCTGGCCATTGAACCCGCAGAGGGGGGTTCGAGGGCAGAGCTTGGATGGATTTTCACCCATCTTAAGGAATCATTCATACGAGAGTACATCAAGGGCACTACCATTGTCTACCAATATCCTATCTACGTTAAAATGGTTTATAGTAGCTGATACTACAACAACGTCATTGTGCGAGGTAGATAACCCTTCCAAGTCTCGGTCAGAGAATACCAGGGCTTGCTGCTCGCTCGCCGGTGGGGCTTTGGGGGGCTCGGAGGCCCTGCTTGCCCGTTCAGCGTGACGCTTCCTTCCTCGGCTACTATCTCCTCTTGATGCCATGCCACCAGAAATGACATTGATATGGACTCTGCGGGGGCGATTGTCAATTTCTTCTAGGATGCCATGATCCTCCTTCTGGCGCTCAGACACGTATTGAGATAGGTGTCCCGGGTGGACGAGATGCTCGATCTCGTTCTTGAGCTGGTAGCAATCTCCAGTATGGTGCCCGTGGTCGTCGTGAAACTGACAATGCTTGCGGCGGTTGTAGTGCTTGGCCTTCATAGGCTCGGGTTGGCGGAGGAGGCCCGAGCCCTTGATGTCTTCGTATATCTCATAGACGTGGGAGGATAGAGGAGTGTACCGCTCGTATTTTCGAGGGGGCTCCCTGTGGTCTCCATCTTTATTCCACCTTTTTCCCTGGCCAGAGCCTTACTCGGATGGTCGCTTCTTATCCCCTTTTCGACCCAAGCCTGTTGTGCCGCGGCAAGCGCTAAGGACTTCCTCGCACTCCGTGTGACGCAGGGCCAGGGTCACCAGATCGGCGAGAGAGGTGGGGGGATGGAGGACCAGTTCTCGCCGGAGGTTCTCGTCGCGGGTGCCTCCGGTCAAAGCGGTGATGGCTGAGGTGACATCCAGGCGAGGGATACGCAGGGCTTTCGATTTAAATCGGTTGATATAAGCCCGGAGCTTCTCCCCCTGTGCCTGCTTTAGCGCCAATAACCCCGCCACTGACCTTGGAGGACCGCTACCGGCGAAGCTTTCCTTAAATACTCGCCCGAATTGCCTGAAGTCATGAATACTGTAGAGGGCGAGTGCTCGGAACCAAGCTTGAGCGCCCTAGACCAAGGTGGTCACGAACGCTCGGCACTTGACAGCGTCGGAGGCCCTGTGCAGGGTCATCAGGGCATCGAAGCTGTCATAGTGGTTGGCCGGGTCTCCCTGGCCATCATATGACTTGAAGGTTCGCAGAGAGAGTCTAGGAGAGATCTCGACCTTCAAGATTTGGTCAGAGAACGGGGATTACTCCTCATCCTCCTTGGTAGAAGTCTTCTGCAAGGCACGGAGGGCGCGCTCTTGCTCCACAAAGCACCGTTCAAAGTCTCGCAGTCAGAGAGATAGCTCTGGCTGCCACGGCTCGAGCGGCTACCACATCCCTCGGAGGCATCAGACTCCGGGAGCTGCTGACGCGTCCTGGGCCTTTCTCTCCTCGGGGTGGAGGAGGCTTCTTGCTCTAGAGGAGGGGCGTGTAACGGTCCTCCCGACTGGTTGTGTATAAGCCGTCGTCCCCAGAGGGTGAAGTAGCCTCCAGCTGTTTGCTGGGAAGCTTCTCTACGGGGGGAGGGGAGGGGGGGGGGGCTTTCCCGTAGGAGTCGTGACTTCTCCTCCCTACCGCCTGGGTCCTCATTAATTCTACGAGGATATCCAGTTTTGAGTTGAGGGTTTGGAGAGCGTCAGAACTCCCATTAGGAAGTTGCACCTCCGTGGGTGATGGAGGCAGCTCATCGGCTTGGTTGTTGTCGTCGGAGGGGAGGTTTTCCGTGAGGTGGGAAGGCACGAGTTCTCCTTCCCCTGCTATCACAGTCTTTCCCATGTCGCCGGTGATCCTCCTACCAGAATTTCTTCACACCATGGTGGCTCTTTGTTCATTTCCCACAGACGGCGCTAGATGAAGGGGCGTAATCTCGCGAAGATCCTGAGTCGTGAGATCCTAGAGGAATCTTTGATCATGGCCACCACACGTGTATAATCTGCAAGATGGGAAACAGATCAAGGGTACCCATGGGTGAAATCCCGGGGAGAACCCTCCGATGCTTAAGTCAGCAAATATGATAGTGCACGGATGCAAAGAGAGGTGATAGGGGAAGGATGATCGCTTACCTCTTTGCGGGGTCCTCTTGGGATTTATATAGCGATCCTTTTATTGAAGGAGCCCTGGGAGTCGAGGGGATTCAGGGGGGGTTACGTCCTCGTCGTGAGCTCTTTATGGCACAAGGACTATTGCTCTCCGTTATCCCTTGGGGTTCCCTGCTTCTAAAGGGTGCGTAACGGATACTTGGATAAGCTTCCAACAGTCGATCCGAGCCTGGGGCGCTCGCTCGGGGTTTTATCCTGAGCGATAGGTGTGTAGCTCGAGTAGGCCGTGTTGGGTCCCCGCAGGGGATCTCTCGATCGACCTGTCGCTCGGAGTGAGTTTTGGGCTTGAAGTAAGTGGGCCTGAAATGGGAAGGTCTTCAACACAATCTGATTAGCATCAGTCAATTATGCGACAAGGGTCACAGGGTTCTGTTTGATAATAACTCATGCAAAATCTTCGAAATAAATTCTGATCTTGTTAAATTTGTAGCCAATAGGACCAATAATGTCTACATGGTAGACTTAGATGTTGAGTCTGAATCCAACCTCTGTTTATCTGCTAATTTTGAAAATAATGCTTTTGATTGGCATAGACATTTAGGCCATGCTAGTTTTTCTACTTTGAATAAATTGATCAAGCATGATTTAGTTAGAGGCTTGCCTAAAATCAAGTTTAATTCAATCTCAAAAATCTGTGATGCCTGTGCTCTAGGCAAGCAAACTCACAAGTCATTTAAGCTCCGGTCTGAGTCTTTATCAACCAAACCTATGGAACTCTTACATATGGACCTTTTTGGTCCAACTAGAACTTTGATCTTGAATGGGAAAAGGTTTGGGTTCGTCATTGTAGATGATTTCTCTAGGTTTTCATGGCTATTTTTCTTAGCAAATAAAAATGATGCATTTCAGAAGTTTGAACATTTCTTCAATAAAATCAAACAAGGAGGTTCTCACTGTATTTCAATAATTCAAACTGACCATGGAGGTCAGTTTGAGAATTCTTTATTTTCTAACTTCTGCAATAAAGAGGGACTGACTCACAAATTTTCTTCTCCCAAGACTCCAGAGCAGAACGGAATTGTTGAGAGAAGAAATCGGACAATCATCGAAATGGCCAGAACTATGTTGGTCGAAAGTCAGCTTCCCAGGAGATTTTGGGCAGAGGCAGCCAACACAGCCTACTATACAATTAACCGAGCAATGGTAAGACCTGTCCATAAGAAAACTCTTTATGAACTCCTTAAAGGTAAAAAGCCAAATGTCTCATACTTCAGAACTTTTGGTTCAAAATGTTTCATCCATAACAATAATAAAAGGGGCCTAGATAAATTTGATGCTAGAAGTACTCCAGGAAACTTTCTGGGATACTCTGAAACAACTAGGGCCTATAGGGTTTTCACTGTAACAGACCAAACTGTAGAGGAAACTCCTCATGTGATAATTGGTGAATCAACAGATGCTAACAACCTTGATGATGCTGACAGGTCTTCAAAGCATGATGGAGAATTTCTTGAGGAGAAATTGAAGGATGAAAATGAACAACCCGAAGGACAAACCGATCAGAATCAAGTAAGCTCAACCGAACCAGGTGAGTCCTCAACCAATGTTAGATTCTTGAAAGACCACCCTGAGAATAATATCATAGGAGATTTAAGGGATCCCCCTAGGACCATGTCTCATTTCAAAAATGTTCAAAATCAAGATTTAATTGCTTTACTTTCTCAAATTGAACCAAAATCAGTAGATGAAGCCTTAAACGATGCATCTTGGGTCAATGCCATGTCTGAAGAATTAGGTCAGTTTGATAGAAACAATGTCTGGGAACTTGTTCCAAGACCTGAGAACACTAATGTGATAGGAACCAAATGGATGTTCAAGAATAAAATGAATGAAGATGGAATTATTTCTAGAAATAAAGCCAGACTAGTAGCCAAGGGCTACTGTCAGGAATTTGAAGTTGACTTCGATGAGTCCTATGCACCTGTTGCTAGGATGGAAGATATAAGAATATTGTTAGCATTTGCATGCTCCAAAAATATAAAACTCCAACAAATGGATGTGAAGAGTGCGTTCTTAAATGGAATTATCAAGGAAGAAGTTTTTGTTGAACAGCCCCCCGGTTTTCAATTCTCCACTAAACCTGACCAAGTTTTTAGATTGAACAATGCTTTGTATGGTTTAAAGCAGGCCCCTCGAGCCTGGTATGAGAGATTAACGGAATTTCTAATCAGCAAGTACTATCAAAGAGGTAAGGTAGATCAAACTCTCTTTACAAAAAGCTTTAAAGAAGATCTCATCATAGTCCAGGTATACGTAGATGACATTGTCTTCGGCTCAACAAGTACTGGTCTATGTGATGAATTTTCAAAATTGATGTCAGCAGAATTTGAAATGAGTTTGGTAGGCGAACTGAAGTATTTTCTTGGCCTGCAGATACAACAGTTGGAGGAAGGATGCTTCATCAACCAGACCAAGTATACATTGGACGTTCTCAATAGGTTTGGCATGACCAACTTGAAGCACATTACTACACCAATGGGTACCAGTACCTCATTGGATGCAGATGAGGCAGGTAAAGAAGTAGATGCCAAGCTCTACCGAGGTATGATTGGATCTCTACTCTATTTGACAGCTTCAAGATCTGATATACAGTTCAGTGTAGGAATGTGTGCAAGGTATCAATCTAGACCCACTGAATTGCATCTAGCGGCAGTAAAAAGAATTTTCAGATATCTGTCTGCTACACACAGCATTGGTTTATGGTTTCCTGCATCACACACACTAGATTTAATTGCATACACAGATGCAGATTATGCCAGGTGTAAACTAGATAGAAAAAGCACTAGTGGTCATTATAAATTTCTAGGTGGGTGTTTAGTATCTTGGGGTTCCAAGAAACAACATTCAGTGGCCCTCTCCACTGCAGAGGCTAAGTACGTGGCTGTAGGGAGTTGTGGTACACAAGTCATTTAGATTAAACACCAGCTTCAGGACTATCAAGTAGACCTGGGGTGCACACCCATTTACTGTGATAATACTAGTGCCATCAATCTAGCCAAGAATCCTGTCTTGTATTCCCGCACCAAACACATAGAAATAAGGCATCATTTCATAAGAGATGAGGTTTCTAAGAACACCTTTGAACTGATTCATGTAAGCACTGCTAATCAAATTGCTGATATCTTCACAAAGCCTCTAGACAATGACAAATTCACCACATTAAGGAGAGAATTAGGCTTATTTAAATTGTCTTAACTTCTAATCTCCTGATTTTTTTTGGGAAGAGGTTGTGTGAGAAGCCTGTCCTAGCCCTAAGGGGGAGTTCTGAGTATTTGCTGATTAGTTTCCTACTGTGCATCAATTGAGGGGGAGCTAGGTAGTTAGTGAAGTTTGACTGATTCGAAAGGTTGACCAGATGTGTGTCATTGCTGGTTCTCATGATTGAATGAGTGCGGTTCTCTCTCTGACAGTAGAATATCATCCATCTCTTAAGTCTATAAGTTTGTGTAACTAAAGTCAAGATAGAATCTTTTCTCTAGTAAACTATCAGAGACTTGAATTAAGTGTCCGAAGTATATCTTCCTACATTGTTCATGATTCTGGTTCAGGCTAAAACTTGTATGTCTTGATATCTGTCAAGAACAACTTGAAATCTAGACTTCAAGATTCATTTCAAAGAAACACTTCTTCTGGTATTGTCTTCAATCACTTCATCTCCACAATATAAGGGATCAACTAAATGAACAAAGGTCTATGGTGTGATGACTGAGAAACTGAGAGCTTCATCAATGAAATGAAGTCTTTCCTATGTCATGAGGTGTCAAATTCAAAAAAAAAAAATTTAAAGTAAACTGAATGTTTCTGACCATCACAGAGCAATGGTGACAAGGTGGTGAGTAACTGGGGACTCGAGCCTCTGATCAAGGTGTTTCCTCACGTCAAAAGCCACAGTTACTAACTCTATTTTCTATAACGGAGAGGTAATGAGGTTCTCACATTGAGTAACTGGGGATTCCGGTCGCTGTTCAAGGTGTCTCCCTAATGTCAAAGATGTGATTTACCAACTTACTTAATGGTCAATATCTTGAAAATCTCTATAATATCCTTTATATTTGTGTAAATTACTGAAATGCTTGTCCTCAATACCTTCTCTGCTTTTGTCTCTGTTGTCTACTTCGTAGAGTTATTTGATCAGCTATGTCTTGTCATACTTGTTCATCCCTGCTCTACATCATATACCCTGTATGTGGATAAATTTCCCTATCATTCTAATTCTCTTTTGCTTACCAGAGTTAAAGAATCTTTTCTTGAGTTTAGTGCCTCACTTATTCTCTTAAGATATGCTCATGAGTCTTTCTACATTGTGAAGCCACTGTACTTCTTCCTCATGTCTCCAGCAACAGCATATATCTTTCATTTCCTTTTGATGATGTCAAAGGGGGAGAGAGGTCATCTGAGAGGTTCAGGCGGTAAGAGGTCATCTGAGAGGTTCAGGCATCTGAGGCATCTGAAAGCAAGTTGTAGGGGAGTGGATTTGTAGAAGAAGAAGGTCAGAAGATGCTGTCTCTGGGAGAGGCTTTCTGGTTTGTCAGTATGCTCATTTTGGTTTGCTCTTGATTGCTGTTGATTTCCTTTTAATGCTCTGACATTGCCTGATTCATAGTGTTGCCATCATCAAAAAGGGGGAGATTGTTGCATCCCTATGGTTTTGATGATGTCTCACACTATAAATCAATTTGTTTTATCGCACTCTTGCAATAAAGGTCAGTGCATTCTCCTGTTCATATGCATTCAATAGATCAGTGCATGCTTTTCTCTAGACGTAGTATGTCCTTGCCTCGGTGCAAGTTTCTTTCTATAATCTCGACACTTGTGTTCGACTCAGAAGAGCTCGGTGCATCTCGCATAATGTCCATGCATAGTATGCCGTGGTGCATTTCTTTGTTTCTAAGCATGAAGAAGGTCTGTGCTTGTTGCATGATTTAGGTCCGTGCATTGTTTGACACTCATCTTTTTGCTTAATGAATATTAAGTCAGTGAATGCATTGTCTCATTTATAAGTTTGTTCGGTGCAAGTTTTTCCAAGTTCTACATTTCTCGCATAAAGAGCTTGCCTTAGTGCAAGTCCTTGTTCATGCACAGGTTCTGTCGTTCATATTCTGTCTCAGTGCATCTCACTAAGTCGTGTGCACCAAGGTCCGTGCATATCGTGCCTGATGCGGGACAGACACGCGACCTGGGACTCTAGCTCGCGATCGTCCCTATGCGAGGGAAACGTTGGACCGTGCACGGTTGAGAAACCGGCAGTGAGTCTCGGGTATCGGCTTTTCTGCGTTAACTCGGGTCGAGTCACGGGACGGGTTACGCTCACTCTCTCGCAGCGGTGAATAAAAGTATAGAAAGCAAGATAATCTATCACTCATGCAGCGGCATATACAAAAATATACTAGTAAAGTAATGCCTACGAGGAGGGTAGCGAGTGTACCTCCACGCTCCGGGCGTGGGGAAGACGTCCCCGGCCAGTTACGGTAACTCCCGGTAACAACAGTAAAAAGTTAATTACCACCGTGAATTTTATTGCCCACTCCACGCAGGAAGGTAAAGGACTACAAGTGGGGCCCGGGAGGACCGACCCTGGGTTGACGGGCATCAATTTGGAGGTGCGTACGGCACGAACTCAGCCTGCTGGTCCGACTCGGCACTATTCCAACTCGGTGCTGCGCCAACTCGGTTGCTGACTCACTGGACAGCAAGCAACGATCTCCAAAGAAACGTCACCTTCCTAAGATCTTCTAGAGGCGCCGCTTGGCTGGGACGATGGCAGGACGTCCCTGAACGACTTCCTAAAGTGGCGGCTCATGAAGTTGATTTTTGATATTTATTTCTTAATTTCTCCTGGGTTGCAATTTCAGACCTGCACAGGGAACATATCTGCAGGCCTCGGTGACACGAATTACGACGCTCAGATCCGGAGGCCGATCGAGACGTGGCTGGTACCGATGGAAAAAGAACTAATAGATCTACAACATATATTTTTTACAGCTCCATCCAACAAACGGATTGAAAATGGGACTGACTGTATGACTGCTTTTTTTCTAACTGGGACTGACAGACACATAGGGCAGCAAGGAATCTGCCTGAAACAGACCTTTGACCGAATGGGAAATGATTGTTGAAGACTCCACGAAAAGTATGGTGGGAGGGGGTATGTGTGAGGAACACCGAGTAATTTTTGTGGATTTTCTAAAATTTGATAAGGTGGTGGGAAAAATGCAACAAGGAGACTATGTCCCGTAGATCTGCAAAAGGGCAGATTATTGAGAGGACAAACAAAAATATGGGAAAAATATCTAATGACTTCCAAATGACACGAAATTTGAACTGGAGGTTAAGGGAGGTGGACAGAACAAACCTCAAAATTAAGGCTCGATCAGACAACAATAAGAAAATATAAAAATCCGGAGGTGAGGTTCTGTCCTGATTTGGACAGAACTCCGATGTAGCGGCGGTGGCGGCGCGATGGCGGCACGAACGGCGGCGGCGGCGGCGGCGGCGGCATAGAGGGAACTCAGAGGGCTAAGGAGAATATAGGAGAGGGCTTCACACCCTGGAGGGCTGGAGGAAGAAGAAGAGAACCAGAGAGAGAGGAGAGAGGGCACACCCTTCTTGCTTCAAGCAATTTTCACATAATTTCTTCATTAAATCTCTAATGACACTATACATAGGCTTATATAGAGAATGGCAAGGGGTGGGGGGCTGGGAATTTCGTGGGAAAGAGGCCATTTTCTTTCCCCATGTGGTCAAAAACCCCAAAATAAATAAATTACATATGGAGGGGACACTCCTTTGAAAGGAAGGAAGGCATCTTGGACTTTTAAACCCCTTTGTCCCCTTTGAATGTCAAACCATCTAGAAGCCCACCTAGGACTTTGACCAGCCCCACATGGACCCCTATGACTTAGGTGGACCAATGGGAAAGGAGTGAGGGCCCCCTTGCTGGACCTACTGACATTTTGCATAAAAATCTAAATAATCCAAGGGAATGACACATTGGCTTATAAAGCCTTACAATTGCACATATACTTTCCCAAGGATATAAAAGTAAATAAAAGGACTCAAATGTAAAATAAAAAGTCAGTGCTCGGTGTCGATTCCCCTCAACTCTCCCCGGGTGGGAAGAACTCGACCCCGTCGAGTAAAGGGTGCGGCTGCTCGAGTAGCTCCGACGGATTCGTCATCGTACCATGAAGCGCAGAGTACGCTCCACTCCAAGTAATCGACACCTGCTCATCCCGTATAGATTCGATATGCACACGCTGCCATGGGAATGAGGCTAGAGGTGGACACTCCGGGGTGGGGTCACTCTCAAAGATGGGAAGGCGGCTCGAAGACTCACTAGGAATCACCGCTTGTCCCTTATGTGACTAGATCCGATATGAGTAGAACCGATCCCAATAGTCCGACAAGTCTCATACTCGAAATGGACTAACAACGCGAGCATACAAAACGACTCGACTCGATGTATGCACATGCACTCGATAGACAACCGGTACGAAACAAGGACCCACAAAGACCCTAAACAAACCTAATGTTAGTCCGACCTACGCATATGCCATGGTGGACCAGGACACCCGAACATGTGCCATGCATACACTAGTGGCAACCGGTGGTTGGCGGAAAGTTGGACTCCTAGACACCCTACTTTGTCCCTAGCATGCGGCTGCCTATGGGATTTGGGAGACTTGGGAGGGCTAGGAGGGCCGAATGTAGGTGGATCGGGCTTGGTGGGCGTAGATGGCCCATCCCATTGGGAAGGGGTGTGGTAGTGGACTCCCTCAAAGAAGTGAAGTATATATGGTGGGTCACGAGGTCCACTATGATGCGGGACGGGACCACAGACACGACAAGCTCGCCGGTGTCCCTTAACGAGGGAAGCGTCGGACGTGCGCGGTTGAGAAACCGGCAATGAGCTAGGGTGATCGGCTCTCTCGTGTGCCCGGATCGGGTCACGGGACGGTCTCGCACTCTCTCGCAGCAGCGGTAATGAATAGATAAAGTGAGCTAGATATCCCTACACATGCTCTCTAGCAGCGACATAAACAAATATATATGAAGTAAGCAAAATGCCAAGGGAGCGAATGCAATACCTCCACGCGCTCGGCGTGGGGAAGACGGACCCGGCCGAAACTCGTACTCTCGGGATAAATATTACACAATGATGACAGCAATGAAATATCACCCACTCCACGCAGGGAGGTAAAGGGCTACACAAATGGGCCCGGGAGGACCGAATTCGGGTTGACGGGCGGCTTCTCGAGTTGATTCGGTAACACCCGAACTAGTGACGGTGGGGCCCACGTGCTGTCCGGAGGGGCCGTGTGGGACCCGGTGGCACCGCTGTGGTGGTGGATGCCTGGATGAGCGCTCCCTGGAGTGGAGGCTCGCTGGTTCGCCGGCCGGAGGCCGGGCGGCTCCGATCGGCACCGGTCGGAATAACCGGCCACGGATCTGTAACTTCTGGTTTTCAGCGCGCGTCCCGGTGAGAACGGGCGCTGCGATCAGCCCCGATGTCGGATCGACACGAGAGTGGCGCCGTTGGAAAGCTAACTTCAAATCCTTCAATCTAGGCCTAAATATCTAGCCTGGATCTGCACGGATCTGTGCTTTAATGAATTTTCAACTTCCTATTGTACAGTAGCCGAACACTCAGATCTGCAGGGCTATTCTCTGAGAACTAGCTTTGACCGATATGTGAACGTCCGAATCTGAAGTGGTAGTCTTCAGAAACGTTGTAGGAAATGAAGCTAGGAAAACGACAAAACTAGTTTGGACAAGTTTGGATGTGGCTACGAATTGATAGGATTTTTTAACTGGAAGTGTGTCGGATGTGGAAATGGGCTAAAAGCACTGTAGCTGAGATAGAACACGAATTTTGAAAAATGGATAGATGGCGGATAAAAAATCAAGAAAAATATTGGATGTAGGCGATGATGGACAGAACTCCCAGCAAAATGGGGAGGGTTTGGAAAAATCAAAAAGAGGGTCAGAGGTGAGAAACACAGGGCTGCTGTCACTATAGACAGAGACAAAATAGATCTGGGAATGAAAGATGCACGAAAATGGAAAATTACTAAATGCAAAATTTTGGACGTGAACATTTAGGTGGAGGTGGGGATTCAAGGTAAGAACACACCCTCAAAATTTTAAATCCATCTGAGCTCGTGGCTGACAGCAAGAATTCGTGGAAGTCACCTCTGTCCAGCAGGACAGAACCTTGACGATGGCTCCATGGCGGCTTGTAGGCGGCATGAACGGCGGCGGCACAGATGATCACCGGAGATAGAGGGGAGGGGATAGGAGGTAGAAACCACTCTAGAACTGGAGGTTGGAGAAGAGGAACCAAGGGGGAGGAGCTGGGGGCGTAAGAAGCCTTTGGCCTTTCAACAAATTTTCTGAATTTTCACTAATATTCATATGAAAATACAATCTTTTATATGATTCACATCAAATGCAATGTGAACCCTAGGATCTAGGGGTGGGGATTGAAGGGCTGGGATTAAGTGTGAAGCACACACAAAAATTAATACAATAATAAGGGGAGAGGGGTGCCCCCTTGACCAAGGGGTATGGTAGGTGAAGGTAGGTGACCTACCTTGGACCAATTTAACCACTTGTCTACCCATGTGGCATTTGACATTCAACCCTTCTAGATGGCCACCTAGGATGGTTGATCAGCCCCACATGAGTGACATGGACCAATGGAAAGGGCTGAGGGCCCCCTTGCTGGTCCTACTGACAAATTACAAAGAAACCCAAACAATCCGTGGGAATGACGCATTGGCTTATAAAGTCGTACAATTGTGCATATACTTTCCCGTGGATATACAAATAAACTAAAGGACATAAATGTAAAATAAAATGTACATGCTCGGCGTCGATTCCCATCACACTAGGGAATGGGTCAAAGGGATCAAAGAAGGTATGACTCCTTCTGGTGGGTTCCCACAAGTCACGGTCCCCGATGTAGAAGTCTTAAAGGTGTGGATAGTCACCTTCATGCATTGTAGGTGGGACGGTGATCATGTGTAGGATGTATGGTTCCTCCCTCGGGCAAAAGGGTATGAAGTCGGGTTCGGCCAGCATGGGGAGGAATAAGAGGATCTCCGTAGTGACACAACCCACGGTACATACGGAGGTAATGGACCCTATGGCCGGATGGGTGAAGCTACGACTAGTGGGTTGGTCAAAGCTTCGGGCCAAGGAGTGCATCAACTGCCATTATGAATCTAATCCCATAACAAGGTCATCCAATGTGTCAACATGGTGACTAGACCGGAATGTGGTATGGAATGAGTTGACCGGCACTAATGGTAGGGTGGGGTCCATGGATGGGTAAGGAGGCGGGATCAAGCCATCCTTGAGCCAACTAAGAAGCGGCTCGCTATGAAAAGCGTACCCGTTATAAACACGGGTGGCTCGGGCTTTGGTGGCTCCAAATAAGAGGGCTCGAAATAAGATCGGAAGGTGAGGGTGACAATGGAGCACTCTCTGGCTGTAAAGGATTCCCCCACTGGGGTGGGGGCCCAAGTGGGGGTCCGACCGGATCGAGAATCGGCTGGGAGGTAGATGCTCGCCGAAGGGCGGCATCGGCTTGCTGTATGCCAGCATTAAACCGAGACTCAAATGGCTCGACCTCCAGAGCGACCTTATAGGAATCCCCCAAAGTTTTCACGTGGCGACAAAATAATTCAAATTGGAAGTGAAGCCGCGAACCCTTCCAGAACTGAGTTTCGGCCTCGATGTTATCCAGCCCGACCCCACATCTTAACCGGTACACTTTGAAGTCCCTAATGTACTCAGACACGGACAGGTTGCCTTGGTCGGGCCTGAGGTATGGGTTGACCATAGTTGCTAAAAGATGGGAATGGATCTCTAGGAATGGTTATGCAATAGCATCTTATTTTTTATTTTTTATTTATAAGCAAAATGTTATGCCAACTAATGCAAGCGCCTAGACACGACTTAGAATGGGATGTAAATGCAAAGTTGAAATGAGACTCGAGTTGAAATGAGACTCGACTACACACCTAAACATAACCAAAACTCGGTACGTGGCGGAGATAATCGATCCGAGGATCACTCGCGCAAGTGTGCGGCCTTCCCGATAGGCGTAGCCTAACGTTCGGAAAACACCTTTTGATATACCGATTAATGGTATGTGATACAACCTTAGACCGACTAACACTTAGACTCGACGTAAATGACTCTTTTTTTGTGTGTTTTGTTTCGGATTTAGACACAATGACTACCCTAGACTCAACCGACGCTCTGATACCAAATTGATGCGGGATGGACACGCGACATGGTACTCTAGCTCGCGATCGTCCCTATGCGAGGGAAACGCTGGACCGTGCGCGGTTGAGAAACCGGCAGTGAGTCTCGTGTATCGGCCTTTCCGCGTTAACTCGGGTCGAGTCACGGGACGGGTTACGCTCACTCTCTCGCAGCGGTGAATAAAAGTATAGAAAGCTAGATAATCTATTACTCATGCAGCGGCATATACAAAAATATACGAGTAAAGTAATGCCTACGAGGAGGGTAGCGAGTGTACCTCCACGCTCCGGGCGTGGGGAAGACGTCCCCGGCCAGTTACAGTAACTCCCGGTAAACAGTAAAAAGTTAATTACAACCGTGAATTTATTGCCCACTCCACGCAGGGAGGTAAATGGCTACAAGTGGGGCCCGGGAGGACCGACCCTGGGTTGACGGGCAGCAATTTGGAGGTGCGTACGGCACGAACTCGGCCTACTGGTCCGACTCGGCACTATTCCAACTCGGTGCTGCGCCAACTCGGTTGCTGACTCACTGGACAACAAGCAACGGTCTCCAAAGGAACGTCGCCTTCCTAAGATCTTCTGGAGGCGCCGCTTGGCTGGGACGATGGCAGGACGTCCCTGAACGACTTCCTGAAGTGGCGGCTCCTGAAGTTGATTTTTGATATGTATTTCTGAATTTCTCCTGAGCTACAATTTTGGACCTGCACATGGAATAGATCTGCAGGCCTCAGTGACACGAATTACGACGCTTAGATCTGGAGGCCGATCGAGACATGGCTTGTACCGATGGAAATAGCACTCACAGATCTACAACATATATTTTTCACAGCTCCATCCAACGAACGGATTGAAAATGGGACTGACTGTATGACTGCTTTTTTTTCTGACTCGGACTAACAGACACACAGGGCAGCAAGGAATCTGCCTGAAACAGACCTTTGACCGAAGGGGAAATGATTGTTGCAGACTCCACAAAAATTATGGTGGGAGGGGGTATGTGTGAGGAACATCAAGTAATTTTTGTGTATTTTCTAAAATTTGATAAGGTGGTGGAAAAAATGCAATAAGGAGACTCTATCCCGTAGATCTGTAAAAGGGCAGATTACTAAGAGGACAAACAAAAATATGGGAAAAATATCTAATGACTTCCAAATAACATGAACTTTGAACTGGAGGTTAAGGGAGGTGGACAGAACAAAACCTCAAAATTAGGGCTCGATCAGACAACAAGAAGAAAAGATAAAAATCCGGAGGTGAGGTTCTGTCCTGATTTGGACAGAACTCCGATGTAGCGGTGGTGGCGGCGCGATGGCGGCACGAACGGCGTTGGCGGCGGCATAGAGGGAACTCAGAGGGGCTAAGGAGAATATAGGAGAGGGCTTCACACCCTGGAGAGCTGTAGGAAGAAGAAGAGAACCAGAGAGAGAGGAGAGAGGGCACACCCTTCTTGCTTCAAGCAATTTTCACATAATTTCTTCATTAAATCTCTAATGACACTATACATAGGCTTATATAGAGAATGTCAAGGGGTGGGGGACTGGGAATTTCGTGGGAAAGAGGCCATTTTCTTCCCCCATGTGGTCAAAAATCCAAAATAAATAAATTACATATGGAGGGGACACTCCTTTGAAAGGAAGGAAGGCATCTTGGACTTTTAAACCCCTTTGTCCCCTTTGAATGTCAAAGCATCTAGAAGCCCACCTAGGACTTTGACCAGCCCCACATGACCCCTATGACTTAGGTGGACTAATGGGAAAGGAGTGAGGGCCCCCTTGCTGGACCTAATCAAAGGGAATGACACATTGGCTTATAAAGCCTTACAATTACACATATACTTTCCCAAAGATATAAAAGTAAATAAAAGGACTCAAATGTAAAATAAAAAGTCAGTGCTCAGTGTCGATTCCCATCAACTCTCCCCGGGTGGGAAGAACTCGATCCCTTCGAGTAAGGGGTGCGGCTGCTCGAGTAGCTCCGGCGGATCCGTCATCGTACCATGAAGCGCGGAGTACGCTCCACTCCAAGTAATCGACACCTGCTCATCCCGTATAGATTCGATATGCACACGCTGCCATGGGAATGAGGCTAGAGGTGAACACTCCGGGGTGGGGTCACTCTCACAGGAGGGAAGGCGGCTCGAAGACTCACTATGAATCACCGCTTGTCCCTTATGTGACTAGATCCGATATGAAGTAGAATCGATCCCAATAGTCCGACAAGTCTCATACTCGAAATGGACTAACAACGCGAGCATACAAAACGACTCGACTCGATGTATGCACATGCACTCGACAGACAACCGGTACGAAACAAGGACCCACAAAGACCCTAAACAAACCTAATGCTAGTCTGACCTACGCATAGGCGATGGTGGACCCGGACACCCGAACATGTGCCATGCATACACTAGTGGCAACCGGTGGTTGGTGAAAAGTGGGACTTCTAGACACCCTACTTTGTCCCTAGCATGCGGCTGCCTATGGGATTTGGGAGACTTGGGAGGGCTAGGAGGGCCGAATGTAGGTGGATCAGGCTTGGTGGGCGTAGATGGCCCATCCCGTGGGGAAGGGGTGTGGTAGTGGACTCCCTCAAAGAAGTGAAGTATATATGATGGGTCACGGGGTCCACTAAGGAATGGGTCAAAGGGATCAAAGAAGGTATGACCCCTTGTGGTGGGTTCCCACAAGTCACGGTCCCCGGTGTAGAAGTCTTGAAGGTGTGGATAGTCACCTTCATGCATTGTAGGTGGGACGGTGATCATGTGTAGGATGTATGGTTCCTCCCTCGGGCAAAAGGGTATGAAGTCGGGTTCAGCCAGCATGGGGAGGAATAAGAGGATCTCCGTAGTGACACAACCCACGGTGCATACGGAGGTAATGGACCCTATGGCCGGATGGGTGAAGCTACGACTAGTGGGTTGGTCAAAGCTTCAGGCCAAGGAGTGCGTCAACTGCCATTATGAATCTAATCCCATAACAAGGTCATCCAATGTGTCAACATGGTGACTAGACCAGAATGTGCTATGGAATGAGTTGACCGGCACAAATGGTAGGGTGGAGTCCATGGATGGGAAAGGAGGCGGGATCAAGCCATCATTGAGCCAACTAAGAAGCGGCTCGGCTATGAAAAGCGTACCCGTTATAAACACGGGTGGCTCGGGCTTTGGTGGCTCCGAATGAGAGGGCTCTGAAATAAGATCGGAAGGTGAGGGTGACAATGGAGCACTCTCGGGTGGTAAAGGATTCCCCGACTGGGGTGGGGGCCCAAGTGGGGGTTCGACCGGATTGAGAATCAGCTGGGAGGTAGATGCTCACCGAAGGGCGGCATCGGCTTGCCGTATGCCAGCATTAAACCGAGACTCAAATGGCTCGACCTCCAGAGCGACCTTATAGGAATCCCCCAAAGTTTTCACGTGGCGGCAAAATAATTCAAATTGGAAGTGAAGCCGCGAACCCTTCCAGAACTGAGTTCCGGCCTCGATGTTATCCAGCCCGACCCCACATCTTAACCGGTACACTTTGAAGTCCCTAATGTACTCAGACACGAACAGGTTGCCTTGGTCGGGCCTGAGGTATGGGTTGACCATAGTTGCCAAAAGATGGGAATGGATCCCTAGGAATGGTTATGCAATGGCATCTTTTTTTTTTGTTTTATAAGCAAAATGTTATGCCAACTAATGCAAGCACCTAGACACGACTTAGAATGCGATGTAAATGCAAAGTTGAAATGAGACTCGAGTTGAAATGAGACTCGACTACACACCTAAACACAACCAAGACTCGGTATGTGGCGGAGATAATCTATCCTAGGATCACTCGCCCAAGTGTACGGCCTTCCCGATAGGCGTAGCCTAACGTTCGGATAACACCTTTTGATATACCGATTAATGATATGCGATGCAACCTTAGACTGACTAACACTTAGGCTCGACGTAAATGACTCTTTTTGTGTGTGTTTTGTTTCGGACTTAGACACAATGACTACCCTAGACTCAACCGACACTCTGATACCAAATTGATGCGGGATTGACACGCGACCTGGGACTCTTACTCGCGATCGTCCCAATGCAAGGGAAACGCTGGACCATGCGCGGTTGAGAAACTGGCAGTGAGTCTCGTGTATCGGCCTTTCCGCGTTAACTCGGGTCGAGTCACGGGACGGGTTACGCTCACTCTCTCGCAGCGGTGAATAAAAGTATAGCAAGCTAGATAATCTATCACTCATGTAGCGGCATATACAAAAATATACGAGTAAAGCAATGCCTACGAGGAGGGTAGCGAGTGTACCTCCACGCTCCGGGCGTGGGGAAGACGTCCCCGGCCAGTTACGGTAGCTCCCGGTAACAATAGTAAAAAGTTAATTACAACCGTGAATTTTGTTGCCCACTCCACGCAGGGAGGTAAAGGGCTACAAGTGGGGCCCGGGAGGACCGACCCTGGGTTGACGGGCAGCAATTTGGAGGTGCGTACGACACGAACTTGGCTTGCTGGTCCGACTCGGCACTATTCCAACTCGGTGCTGCGCCAACTCGGTTGCTGACTCACTGGACAGCAAGCAACGGTCTCCAAAGGAACGTCGCCTTCCTAAGATCTTCTGGAGGTGCCGCTTGGCTGGGACGATGGCAGGACGTCCCTGAACGACTTCCTGAAGTGGCGGCTCCTGAAGTTGATTTTTGATATTTATTTCTGAATTTCTCCTGGACTGTAATTTCGGACCTGCACAGGGAACAGATCTGCAGGCCTCGATGACACGAATTACTACGCTCAGATCCGGAGGCCGATCGAGACGTGGCTTGTACCGATGGAAAGAGCACTCATAGATCTACAACATATATTTTTCACAGCTCCATCCAACGAACGGATTGAAATTGGGACTGACTGTATGACTGATTTTTTTCTGACTCGGACTGACAGACACACAGGGCAGCAAAGAATCTGCCTGAAACAGACCTTTGACCGAAGGGCAAATATTTTTTGCAGACTCCACGAAAATTATGGTGGGAGGGGGTATATGTTAGGAACACCAAGTATTTTTTGTGGATTTTCTAAAATTTTATAAGGTGGTGGGAAAAATGCAACAAGGAGACTCTATCCCGTAGATTTGCAAAAGGGCAGATTACTGAGAGGACAAACAAAAATATGGAAAAATTATCTAATGACTTCCAAATGACACGAAATTTGAACTAGAGGTTAAGGGAGGTGGACAGAACAAACCCTCAAAATTAAGGCTTGATCAGACAATAATAAGAAAAGATAAAAATCCGGAGGTGAGGTTCTGTCCTGATTTGGACATAACTCCGATGTAGCGGCGGTGGCGGCGCGATGGCGGCACGAACGGCGGCGGCGGTGGCATAGAGGGAACTCAGAGGGGCTAAGGAGAATATAGGAGAGGGATTCACACCCTGGAGGGCTGGAGGAAGAAGAAGAGAACCAGAGAGAGAGAGGAGAGAGGGCACACCCTTCTTGCTTCAAGCAATTTTCACATAATTTCTTCATTAAATCTCTAATGACACTATACATAGGCTTATATAGAGAATGGCAAGGGGTGGGGGCTGGGAATTTCGTGGGAAAGAGGCCATTTTCTTCTCCCATGTGGTCAAAAATCCAAAATAAATAAATTACATATGGAGGGGACACTCCTTTGAAAGGAAGGAAGGCATCTTGGACTTTTAAACCCCTTTGTCCCCTTTGAATGTCAAACCATCTAGAAGCCCACCTAGGACTTTGACCAGCCCCACATGGACCCCTATGACTTAGGTGGACTAATGGGAAAGGAGTGAGGGCCCCCTTGCTGGACCTACTGACATTTTGCACAAAAACCCAAACAATCTAAGGGAATGACACATTGGCTTATAAAGCCTTACAATTGCACATATACCTTCCCAAGGATATAAAAGTAAATAAAAGGACTCAAATGCAAAATAAAAAGTCAGTGCTCCGCGTCGATTCCCATCAGTGTCCTGCATCTCACCTCTCAAGGTCGGTGCAATATCTGGGTCGGTGCAATTCTTATCTAGAATGCACTTGTTGAGTCTGCTCATTTCTTATCTCAGTGCAAATCCAACTCGGTGCAAGCTTTGGCTTGCATCTCTCTTTATTCTACGTATTTCTCTCTGCCATCTCGATGCAAGTTCTTACTTGGATGGGATTTATTGGCTTGGTGCAAGTTCTGTCTTGCATCTTCCTTTGTCCGTGCATTCTTCTTTATCAACTCAGTGCAAACTTTCCATTCTGGCAAAAATAAAGTCAGTGTATCCTTGTGTTCTGTGATTTCTTGTTGGTGCATATCTGTTGCACTATTGGACTCTATGGTCCGTGCTTATGACGGCATGCATTTTCTTAAGTAAGTGCATCTCTCGTCTTTGCTCACTTCAACTTGGTGCAATCTCTTATTCACCTTGTAGTAAGTCAGTGCATTGTTTGACTTAGAAACTCCTACTCAATGCAATTTATGCTTACTCACTCGCTATGTCGGTACAACTTGTGCTAAGTGTGTGACAAAATGTTTATTCCTTTTTTGACAGTTTGTCTGTGCATTCACCAAATGGATGGCACGTGATCCGAGGAAGATGGAGGTTCAGAACATTCTGACACGTGCCCCAACCTTTCAGGCGGGAAACGTGGTATCCACACGCCTAAGTTTCTGGAACAGTTATATATATACTGAGAAAAAGGGTTTGAGTAGAGATGATGGAACAGTGAGAAAGAAGAGAAGTGAGAGAGCAATGTGTGGATCAAGAGAGAAAACCAGAGAAAAACCACTCCATCAAGAGCAAAGAGAAGAGTCTGAGTGAGAGTTGTCTGTGAATCTGAAGATCTGCTTCTACGAAAGCTACATTGTTTTGTCTTAGAGATAATTATTTTCCCTTGATCTTTTACTTTCGAGTTTCCTTCGCTTTCAATTCCATTGTGTTACCCTCCAAGCTTGCTCGGAGGAAGGGAGAAGTTCTCCGATTTCCCTCCATTGTCTTGGAGGAAGAGAGGTTTGATCCTCTAGTTGTGTGAGTTGCTTGGGAGCAATTTCACAGGGTTCCCTTTGCTGCGTGCAAAGGAAGGGAGATTTATTCTCCGGTGATTCTTCTGGTTGATCAGAAGGCTGAGGAGGGTGTTCCTCAGGGCAAGCTGTTTGGCAGCAGTTGTCGCAGACTGAGTCTGCTGTGTGTAATTGATCATTGCAAGGAAACCTTACTCTTCTGAGTGAGGGGTGGACATAGATTGCGGGTAGTAATCGAACCACCTAAAAACTCTCTATCTCTCTTGTGGATTTGCCTATCTACTTTATGCTTGCTCTCCATCTACTTGATATATTGCTTCATCGTGAATTCCTTTCTCGATCTCAATTCACAGTCTAGATATCTTTTTACCTATCTCGAGGTTTTTATCACTGCGCTCTGAGGGGTTGAGTAATTTTATTTTTGTGCTTATCGAATTTGGGAGTGATCTATTCATCCCCCCTTCTATCTCACTTTCCGCTGTGCGTATCAATTGGTATCAGAGCAGGTTTCACTATGTGGTCCAATGGCTAAGGTCACCCCGGATCTAATGCTCCTCGGAGCTTCATGGCTGAGGGACAATCCATCAGCCGCCCTCCGTTCTTCGATGGTAATAATTACCTTTTTTGGAAAAATAGGATGGAGGTTTTCATTAGAGCGCAGGGCCACAAACTTTGGAGGGTGATCACCACAGGGCCATATGATCTGCCACCGAACGAAGATGTGTGGACAGATGATCAAGTCAAGCTTTCGTCACTCAACTGGACGGCCCTGAACATCATCCAATGTGCAGTTCATCCAGACGAATATGCCCGCATCTCAGCATGTAAAACGGCCAAGAAAATGTGGGATGAGTTGGAGTTAATCTACGAAGGTACATCCCAAGTGAAAGCGACAAAGGTAAATCTCCTGACCTCTGAATATGAGCTGTTTAAGATGAAATCGGAGGAGACCATAACTGAGATGTATGCCAGACTGTCATTGATTACGAACAGTCTTAAGGGGTTTGGGAAAGAGATATCTGAGGAAGATATAGTCAGGAAAATACTTAGATCTCTAACCCCTACATGGCACACTAAGGCCACTGTGATAGAGGAGTCTAGGGATCTGTCGAAAATGACAATCACCGAACTTATAGGATCCCTAATGACGTATGAGATGAATTTCAAGAGGAATGGTGAAGGAAGCGACAAGAAGGGCAAGAATATTGCCCTCAAGGTGTCTCGTAGCAAAGGCAGTAGCACCAGCGGGAGTAGTAGTTGCGAGTCTGACGGGCTGTCAGATCTCGACCAGGAGGAGCAAGCAATGCTCACTCGTCAATTCAAGAAATTCTTGAGGACTAAGGGAAAGACCTTTAGAAGAAAGAGGTCATATCCCTCTGGTAAGAACTTTGATTCCAGCAATGATAAGAATAGGAATGCCAAGAAAATCACATGCTTTCATTGCAGGAAACCTAGACACATGAAAGGGGATTGCCCTGATCTTCAGAAGAAGGGTCCCGACTTTCAAAAGAAGAGCTCCAAGGTGCAGAAGAAGAAACCACAAGCAATGGTCTGCACGTGGAGCGATGAGGAAGAAGATCCAGAAGCCAACTCCTCTGAGGAGGACGAAGAAGGAATCTGCCTGATGGCAAATAGCGATGAGGAGGTAACAAACCTTTTCGAGAACTTTTCTATTGATGATTGGGAAGATGCCTATGCTGAACTGTTAGATAAGTTCAATTCATTGAGTAAAGAGCATAGGGTTCTGAAAAGAAAACTCAATGCTAATTTTGAAGAACAAACTCAAATCAGTAAGGAAAATCAGAAATTGAAGGAACAATTAGAAGAAATGACTACTCTGAAGAAGGAAAATGAAAAGTACAAATCAGAGAACTAGGAAGTTCACACACAGCTCAACGAACTCAAGATAAAACTTGAAGAAAGTCTGAATGGAAACAGCGTGATCACTGAGAAGTATGAAGCTGTTAAGAAAGTAAACACAGATCTTCTAAAAAATTGTGAGTCTATGCAAAGAGAGCTGGAAGACAAACAAAAAATCTTAGAAAAATTTGTTCAAGGGAAAACAAATCTGGACTCTATACTAGGAACAAGGGTAAATTTCAACAAAGAGGGTTTAGGCTTTAACCCAACAAATAAGAGGCCCTTTCAGTTCAAGACCACTACCTTCTGCCCGGAGAAGGGAAAATATAAGCTGGACACACCATCCAGCTCAAACAGTAATCAAAATATTCAGCATCCAAAGGAGAAAGCAACAAACCATGCTGAACAATATCTTAAAACAGGGAAGAACTTCACTAAGCCCATTCACCAGAACAGAAATGGTAGTTGGACCAGGCAAATATATCAGAATAGAAGCTGGAATTACTATAAAACAATGGGCCCGAACAGAAGTCATTGGGGAAATAACATACACCCTCAAAGATTCGGTAATCAACATACATATAGAAGATACCCCAAGGATGAAAGGTCTAATAACTGGAATAAATTCCATTTCTCCAGACCAGCTGGACATAATTCTGGTCACAATTTCAATAGACCTGAAAATAAGATCCAAGAGAAAAACAAGCTGAAACAACTTTGGATTCCCAAACACCTACTTAAAGATTTAAATGATGTCTTTGGACCCAACTTATCTTGGGTTCCAAACCACCTTGCTTGATTTCTCTTGTGTAGGTTTGCCTTGCAGCTGAGAACAACAAATGGTACCGTGACAGTGGCTGCTCTAGGCACATGACAGGAGACTGATCCAAGTTCAGCAAGCTAGAAATGAAGGTAGGGGGTCTGGTCAAATTCGGAGGAAAGAACAAAGGTAAGATTATTGGGGTTGGCACGGTTGGTAAGTCCTCCACTAACTCAATTGAGAAAGTTTTACTTGTGGAAGGTCTTCAACAGAATCTGATTAGCATCAGTCAATTATGCGACAAGGGTCACAGGGGTGTGTTTGATAATAACTCATGCAAAATCTTCGAAATAAATTCTGATCTTGTTAAATTTGTAGCCAACAGGACCAATAATGTCTACATGGTAGACTTAGATGTTGAGTCAGAATCCAACCTCTGTTTCTCTGCTAATTATGAAAATAATGCTTTTGATTGGCATAGACGTTTAGCCCATGCTAGTTTTTCTACTTTGAATAAATTGATCAAGCATGATTTAGTTAGAGGCTTGCCTAAAATCAAGTTTAATTCAATCTCAAAAATCTGTGATGCCTGTGCTCTAGGCAAGCAAACTCGTAAGTCATTTAAGCTCCGGTCTGAGTCTTTATCAACCAAACCTATGGAACTCTTACATATGGACCTTTTTGGTCCAACTAGAACTTTGAGCTTGAATGGGAAAAGGTTTGGGTTCGTCATTGTAGATGATTTCTCTAGGTTTTCATGGCTATTTTTTATAGCAAATAAAAATGATGCATTTCAGAAGTTTGAACATTTCTTCAATAAAATCAAACAATGAGGTTCTCACTGTATTTCAATAATTCAAATTGACCATGGAGGTCAGTTTGAGAATTCTTTATTTTCTAACTTCTGCAATAAAGAGGGACTGACTCACAAATTTTCTTCTCCCAAGACTCCAGAGCAGAACGGAATTGTTGAGAGAAGAAATCGGACAATCATCGAAATGGCCAGAACTATGCTGGTCGAAAGTCAGCTTCCCAGGAGATTTTGGGCAGAGGCAGCCAACACAGCCTGCTATACAATTAACTGAGCAATGGTAAGACCTATCCATAAGAAAACTCCCTATGAACTCCTTAAAGGTAACAAGTCAAATGTCTCATACTTCAGAACTTTTGGTTCAAAATATTTCACCCATAACAATAATAAAAGGGACCTAGATAAATTTGATGCTAGAAGTACTCTAGGAATCTTTCTGGGATACTCTGAAACAACTAGGGCCTATAGGGTTTTCAATGTAACAGACCAAACTGTCGAGGAAACTCCTCATGTGATAATTGGTGAATCAACAGATGCTAACAACCTTGATGATGCTGACAGGTCTTCAAAGCATGATGGAGAATTTCTTGAGGAGAAATTGAAGGATGAAAATGAACAACCCGAAGGACAAACCGATCAGAATCAAGTAAGCTCAACCGAACCAGGTGAGTCCTCAACCAATGTTAGATTCTTGAAAGACCACCCTGAGAATAATATCATAGGAGATTTAAGGGATCCCCCTAGGACCATGTCTCATTTCAAAAATGTTCAAAATCAAGATTTAATTGCTTTACTTTCTCAAATTGAACCAAAATCAGTAGATGAAGCCTTAAACGATGCATCTTGGGTCAATGCCAAGTCTGAAGAATTAGGTCAGTTTGATAGAAACAATGTCTGAGAACTTGTTCCAAGACCTGAGAACACTAATGTGATAGGAACCAAATGGGTGTTCAAGAATAAAATGAATGAAGATGGAATTATTTCTAGAAATAAAGCCAGACTAGTAGCCAAGGGCTACTGTCAGGAATTTGAAGTTGACTTCGATGAGTCCTATGCACCTGTTGCTAGGATGGAAGATATAAGAATATTGTTAGCATTTGCATGCGCCAAAAATATAAAACTCCAACAAATGGATGTGAAGAGTGCGTTCTTAAATGAAATTATCAAGGAAGAAGTTTTTGTTGAACAGCCCCCCGGTTTTCAATTCTCCACTAAACCTGACCAAGTTTTCAGATTGAACAAAGCTTTGTATGGTTTAAAGCAGGCCCCTCGAGCCTGGTATGAGAGATTAACAGAATTTCTGATCAGCAAGTGCTACCAAAGAGGTAAGGTAGATCAAACACTCTTTACAAAAAGCTTTAAAGAAGATCTCATCATAGTCCAGGTATACGTAGATGACATTGTCTTCGGCTCAACAAGTACTGGTCTATGTGATGAATTTTCAAAATTGATGTCAGCAGAATTTGAAATGAGTTTGGTAGGCGAACTGAAGTATTTTCTTGGCCTGCAGATACAACAGTTGGAGGAAGGATGCTTCATCAACCAGACCAAGTATACATTGGACGTTCTCAATAGGTTTGGCATGACCAACTTGAAGCACATTACTACACCAATGGGTACCAGTACCTCATTGGATGCAGATGAGGCAGGTAAAGAAGTAGATGCCAAGCTCTACCGAGGTATGATTGGATCTCTACTCTATTTGACAGCTTCAAGATCTGATATACAGTTCAGTGTAGGAATGTGTGCAAGGTATCAATCTAGACCCACTGAATTGCATCTAGCGGCAGTAAAAAGAATTTTCAGATATCTGTCTGCTACACACAGCATTGGTTTATGGTTTCCTGCATCACACACACTAGATTTAATTGCATACACAGATGCAGATTATGCCAGGTGTAAACTAGATAGAAAAAGCACTAGTGGTCATTATAAATTTCTAGGTGGGTGTTTAGTATCTTGGGGTTCCAAGAAACAACATTCAGTGGCCCTCTCCACTGCAGAGGCTAAGTACGTGGCTGTAGGGAGTTGTGGTACACAAGTCATTTAGATTAAACACCAGCTTCAGGACTATCAAGTAGACCTGGGGTGCACACTCATTTACTGTGATAATACTAGTGCCATCAATCAAGCCAAGAATCCGTCTTGCATTCCCGCACCAAACACATAGAAATAAGGCATCATTTCATAAGAGATGAGGTTTCTAAGAACACCTTTGAACTGATTCATGTAAGCACTGCTAATCAAATTGCTGATATCTTCACAAAGCCTCTAGACAATGACAAATTCACCACATTAAGGAGAGAATTAGGCTTATTTAAATTGTCTTAACTTCTAATCTCCTGATATTTTTTTTTTGGGAAGAGGTTGTGTGAGAAGCCTGTCCTAACCGTGAGGGGGAGTTCTGAGTATTTGCTGATTAGTTTCCTACTATGCATCAATTGAGGGGGAGCTAGGTAGTTAGTAAAGTTTGACTGATTCAAAAGGTTGACCAGATGTGTGTCATTGCTGGTTCTCATGATTGAATGAGTGCGGTTCTCTCTCAGACAGTAGAATCTCATCTATCACTTAAGTCTATAAGTTTGTGTAACTAAAGTCAAGCTAGAATCTTTTCTCTAGTAAACTATCAGAGACTTGAATTAAGTGTCCGAAGTATATCTTCCTACATTGTTCATGATTCTGGTTCAGGCTAAAACTTGTATGTCTTGATATCTATCCAGAGCAACTTGAAATCTAAACTTCAAGATTCATTTCAAAGAAACAGTTCTTCTGGTATTGTCTTCAATCACTTCATCTCCACAATATAAGGGATCAACTAAATGAACAAAGGTCTATGGTGTGATCACTGAGAAACTAGGAGCTTCATCAATGAAATGAAATCTTTCCTATGTCATGAGGTGTCAAATTCAAAAAAAAAATTGCAAAATAAACTGAATGTTTCTGACCATCACAGAGCAATGGTGACAAGGTGGTGAGTAACTGGGGACTCTGGCCTCTGATCAAGGTGTTTCCTCACGTCAAAAGCCACAGTTACTAACTCTGTTCTCTATAACGGAGAGGTAATGAGGTTCTCACATTGAGTAACTGGGGATTCTGGCCTCTGTTCAAGGTGTCTCCCTAATGTCAAAGACGTGATTTACCAACTTACTTAATGGTCAATATCTTGAAAATCTCTATAATATCCTTTATATTTATGCAAATTACTGAAATGCTTATCCTCAATATGTTCTCTGCTTTTGTCTCTGTTGTCTACTTCGTAGAGTTGTTTGATCAGCCATGTCTTGTCATACTTGTTCATCCCTGCTCTACATCATATACCCTGTATGTGGATAAACTTCCCTATCATTCTAATTCTCTTTTGCTTACCAGAGTTAAAGAATCTTTTCTTGAGTTTAGCGCCTCACTTATTCTCTTAAGATATGCTCATGAGTCTTTCTACACTGCGAAGCCACTGTACTTCTTCTTCATGTCTCCAGCAACTGCATATATCTTTCATTTCCTTTTGATGATGTCAAAGGGGGAGAGAGGTCATCTGAGAGGTTCGGGCGGTAAGAGGTCATCTGAGAGGTTCAGGGCATCTGAGGCATCTGAGAGCGAGTTGTAGGGGAGTGGATTTGTAGAAGAAGATGTTGGGTTCGGTGCTATGTATTCAGAGGGGGGGTGAATGAATACCCTTTAAAAAATATTCGATCAAATAGAAATTCTAATGCTCAGAACAGCGGAATAACAACACTAAGACTAACTAAGAAAAACTAGTTCAGTCATCTGTGAACCTGTAGGCAGAGTACTCCTAAGCAGACATCTAATGAGCGCAGCAATTAGACAATTCAAACAACACACAATACCAGTGTCAAACAGATAGCGTGCGCAGCTAATCAACTCTGTTGAACTGGAAGCAAACATATGAAGCGCCCCTATGCAAGCATCTAGCGGAAGCAATAAAACATATGAAGAAATCAAACCACTGCACAGAGGTTTTTAGGTGGTTCGGTCCAGCAGACCTACATCCACCCCACACTCAAACCAGAGTGTGGATTCCGCTGACTCACAGCTTGAACAGCTGGGCATCACAGCTTGCCATACAACCGCTGGGCAACACAGCTTGCCGTCCGAGGAATCCTCCTCACCCCGCTGAGTAACACAGCTTGCTGTCTAGTGGAATCCTCCACTGCAAACCGCTGGGCAATACAGCTTAGCCGTCCAGAGGCAGCACCTCTACAAAACCCGCTGACTAACAGCTTGATAAAAAGGAGTTCAAAAGAAAATGAAAAATAGACACTACAGCACTGGAAAGCTGTAAAGAAATGAAACACAAATGTGGCTCTCTACAAGAGCTGACTGGCCTGGATTTGATCCACGGTCCAGTTGAGACAATCTTCAGCTGATCTCTTCTTCTCAACTCTAGATCTCTCTTTCTCTTTCTTTTTCTTCTTCTTCTCTGCTCTCTGTCTCTCTTTCTTTTCTTCACTCTTTTCTTCTTCTTCACTTCACACTCTGCTCTCTCGATCTCTCACTCAATCTCTCTTTCTTTCTCTTTCTCTTCTTCACTCTCTTTCTTCTTCTTCTCTGCTGGAACGAAGGCTTCTCTGCACTCTGCTTTTTCTTCACGGCTTCTATCTTCGATCTGTCTCCTCCGATCAGCCTTCATCTGTGGACGAAGGCTTGTATATATAGCGGCAGCAGCAGCAGCAGCAGCCAGGGCGCATGTGGCTTCCACAGTTCCCGCCCTAAGAATTCGGACCACGTGGCAGCATCCAACAGGCTGTCAGTACACGTGTCCTCATCTGGGCACTCTCCTTATCCTCGGATCACGTGCCCTTCATTAGCCTCACGAGCAGAGCACTTGTCAGACAGAGTATCGGATTAAGTATATGCATTGCAGTGTATAGACTTCGCTGTATAGACTTGTGAAGGTGAAGCAATGTATATACTTAGTGAAACTAAAGTAATGTATATACTTCACATAAGCAGAGCTATGGCATTGTATAGACTTCACGTTGTGAAGCAATGTATGTACTTCAGACTGTATAGACTTTAGATCCCAAAGGCAATGTATAGACATGGTCCCAAACGAATGTACAGGCTTCAGCTTAAGGCCAATGTATAGACTTCAATGCCTTCGTCAAATGTGATGTACAGACTTGCATGAGATGCATGCTCCAGTGCAGTGTATAGACTTGCGTTCAGCAGCAATGTATAGACTTTGCAAACTGAGACGTAAAATGAGATGATGCTTAACCTGCACTGACTGTACAGACTTATGCATGAGACGCTGAGGAAGACGGTGGATGTACAGACTTCTAAGTGTACAGACTTTCCACCGACCAATGTATGGACTTGCTCAGCCTGCTCGCTGTACATACTTGGGCAATATGAAGACTTGACAGACAACTGACGATGTATAGACTTCAAGTGTGAAGACCAATGTATAGACTTAATGCAAGCAGATGGATGTACAGGCATGGCAAATGCAATGTATGGACTTGTAGACAGAACACATGCAGTCTCCAGATAATATACCAGTCACAGTCATATGCATTTTCCACAGAGTATATCAGTTATAAACATTCATATCAGTTATAAACATTCATGTTGCTATCATCAAAACACAATATCAAATGCACTCATAACATCATTTCATCATCATTCATGTTGCTATCATATGCAGAATGCTCAGGGATCTCAAGGATAAAGGATGCACAAAAATGCACTCACTTTGTTGCTATCATCAAAACAAAATAGTATTGCTATCATCAAATCAACATAGCACATGCTTGTGCCTAAGGGGCACAACAGAAGAAGGTCAGAAGATGCTGTCTCTGAGAGAGGCGTTCTGGTTTGTGAGTATGCTCATTTTGGTTTGCTCTTGATTGCTGTTGATTTCCTTTTAATGCCCTGACATTGCCTGATTCATAGTGTTGCCATCATCAAAAAGGGGGAGATTGTTGCATCCCTACGGTTTTGATGATGTCTCACACTATAAATCAATTTGTTTTATCGCACTCTTGCAATAAAGGTCCGTGCATTCTCCTGTTCATATTCATTCAATAGATCAGTGCATGCTTTTCTCTAGACGTAGTATGTCCTTGCCTCGGTGCAAGTTTCTTTCTATAAGCTCAACACTTGTGTTCGACTCAGAAGAGCTCGATGCATCTCGCATAATGTCTGTGCATAGTATGCCGTGGTGCATTTCTTTGTTTCTAAGCATGAAGAAGGTCTGTGCTTGTTGCATGATTTAGGTCCATGCATTGTTTGACACTTGTCTTTTTGCTTAATGAATATTAAGTCAGTGAATGCATTGTCTCGTTCATAAGCTTGTTCGGTGCAAGTTTTTCCAAGTTCTGCATTTCTTGCATAAAGAGCTTGCCTCAGTGCAAGTCCGTGTTCATGCACAGGTTCTGTCGTTCATATTCTGTCTCAGTGCATCTCACTAAGTCGTGTGCACCAAGGTCCATGCATATCGTGTCCCTGCATCTCACCTCTCGAGGTCGGTGCAATATCTAGGTCGGTGCAATTCTTGTCTAGAATGCACTTGTTGAGTCTGCTCATTTCTTATCTCAGTGTAAATCCAACTCGGTGCAAGCTTTGGCTTGCATCTCTCTTTGTTATGTGTCTTTCTCTCTGCCATCTCGGTGCAAGTTCTTACTTGGACGGGATTTCTTGGCTTGGTGCAAGTTCTGTCTTGCATCTTCCTTTGTCCGTGCATTCTTCTTTATCAACTCAGTGCAAACTTTCCATTCTGGCAAAAATAAAGTCAATGTATCCTTGTGTTCTGTGGTTTCTTGTCGGTGCATATCTATTGCACTATTGGACTCTATGGTCCGTGCTTATGACGTCATGCGTTTTCTCAAGTAAGTGCATCTCTCGTCTTTGCTCACTTCAACTTGGTGCAATCTCTTATTCACCTTGTAGTAAGTCAGTGCATTGTTTGACTTGGAAACTCCTACTCAATGCAGTTTATGCTTACTCACTCGCTACGTCTGTACAACTTGTGCTAAGTGTGTGACAAAATGTTTATTCCTTTTCTGACAGTTTGTCTGTGCATTCACCAGATGGATGGCACGTGATCAGAGGAAGATGGAGGCCCAAAACATTCCGACACGTGCCCCAACCTTTCAGGCGAGAAACGTGGTATCCACACGCCTAAGTTTCTGGTGCAGTTATATACTGAGAAAAAGGGTTCGAGTAGAGATGATGGAACAGTGAGAAAGAAGAGAAGTGAGAGAGCAGTGTGTGGATCAAGAGAGAAAACCAGAGAAAAACCACTCCATCAAGAGCAGAGAGAAGAGTCTGAGTGAGAGTCATCTGTGAATATGAAGATCTGCTTCTACGGAAGCTACATTGTTTTGTCTTAGAGATGACTGTTTTCCATTGATCTTTTATTTTCGAGTTTCCTTCGCTTTCAATTCCATTGTGTTACCCTCCAAGCTTGCTTGGAGGAAGGGAGAAGTTCTCCGGTTTCCCTCCATTGTCTTGGAGGAAGAGAGGGTTGATCCTCTAGTTGTGTGAGTTGCTTGGGAGCAATTTCACAAGGTTCCCTTTGCTGCGTGCAAAGGAAGGGAGATTTACTCTCGAGTGATTCTTATGGTTGATCCGAAGACTGAGGAGGGTGTTCCTCAGGGCAAGCTGTTTGGCAGTGGTTGTCGCATATTGAGTCTGCTGTGTGCAATCAATCATTATAAGGAAACCTTACTCTTCTGAGTGAGGGGTGGACGTAGATTGCGGGTAGCAATCGAACCACCTAAAAACTCTCTGTCTCTCTTGTAGATTTGCCTATCTACTTTATGCTTGCTCTCCATCTACTTGATATATTGCTTCATCGTGAATTCCTTTCTCGATCTCAATTCACAGTCTAGATATCTTTTTACCTATCTCCGAGGTTTTTATCACTGCGCTCTGAGGGGTTGAGTAATTTTTTTTTGTGCTTATCAAATTTGGGAGTGATCTATTCATCCCCCCCTTCTATCTCACTTTCCGCTGTGCGTATCACCAGCGACTTGTCGGGGACAGAACTCCTTGCTGGAACGTCCGATGGGGACGGGGCTGGAGGCATTGGAAATCTTGATGCTTTAGCGAGCTCCAGGAAGAAACTCCGCCTCGTTCTGATCTCGGATGCACTGGGTATGACAGATTCCGTAGGACTGCGCCGGGATTGTCTGCTGCAGACCAGAGAGTGCTTAAACGAGGTCGTAATCCCAACTGGAGGATCATATCAATGCGGGATCAGAGCTGATGCGCTCGTGGGAGAGTCCTCTTTCAGAAGGTGACAGAGTTCCGAAAGGAGGTCGAAGTAGAGGATGGCGAGTAGAGCAGCGGGACCCGGTCCAACCTGGTTCTGGCGAGTCTGGTCGGCGCAGGCTGGGGAAGATGGCCGGTACAGGATGCTCGGGTGGGCGAATGGCTTCCCGCTTCCTGGGACGTGAAGGGGACTGGCTGAGTGTGGCCTCCTCCGAAGGGCATGCCAAAATTTTCACAGGAGCAGTCGAGGTCGCGCCTGCACTTGAGCTTTGGTCTACAACTGGGGATTGGGTGCACAGTTCTCAGAACCACAGGAGCTTGAGAAAACTCCTGCCACGAACTCTCCAGAGGTCCGATGAAGGCGAGATCGGTGCCATTGCGACCGTGGGCAAGTCCTCTTCAAGTAAAACCCAACGAGACCCCGAGGGGAGGTTGGAGTTGAGGATGAGGTAGAGAGAAGTGAAGGGTGATCCGAAGCTGACTCTACTGGACTAACCTGCGCACTCTGGGGAGAGAGGCTGGAACGGGGAGCTCCAGAGTCTAAATGGCGCCCTTCTTGTTGGTGCTGGTAGAGGGATTGGAGGGGAATGTCTCAGTTAGAAATCACATCCAAACTTGCACAGGATCGGCCGTGGTCGCTTCTTCTCTTGGTCTCAGGTTCCCTGCCGGAGCAGCTTTGCGCAATCGAGGTAGAATGGCTCTCCCGGGCAGCACGGACGTCGGATGGAAGCGGGATCACCTAGCATGCGAAGCTGCTTCGAAGAGCTTTCCAGCAATATATGATAAACCACTAGAAGGTGCGCTATGACTCCGGGGAAGGCTCTGCAACCGGGTTCTTCTCTGCTTCCTGCGAACTGGTTCTGGATCTGATGCTGGCTGATGGTGTTTAGAGTAAGGGAGGGCGAAGTAACAGCAAGGGGTGGGTGCTAATGGCTATGGGAGATGGAGGAGGGTGTTAGGGGTTGGTGGGGGGTGGTTGGGAGATGGAGGGGGTGGAGCTAGTAGGTGGGGAGGTCTGGTGTGGCTAGAGGTGGAGGGGGGAGAGGGGGAGGGCACAGGTTGCCAAGGGGGAGGGAGGTGGAGGTTTGAATTTGGGTTTAATGGTGGGATTAATTCTGGTCTTGGGGATGGGAAGAAATGCCTTGGGAGGGTGAAGGGTTGCTTGGGGAGAGGTGTTCCACCTTGGGAGAAGGAGGAGGTGTATGGGCAGTGCCAAGGGGTGCTTGGGAGAATGGGTGGGATTAATGGGTATTTATTATTCTCTAGGGAGATGAAGAGGTGGGATGAGGTGGCAAGTGCTGAGTGGATGAGGTGGACAGAGGAGGGAGGAGAGAGAGATTTGGCGGGGCGAGAGAGGGGGAGGGGAGAGAAAGGGGTCGTCCCTTGTAGAGAGAGAGAGGGGGAGGGGATGGGTTTCTCACCCTAGGTAACACTAACTGGAATTCAAATTCTCTTTCAATATTTCATTCATTCATTAGATTCAAATGGAGGAAATGGGGTCCTATATATAAGCATCCCACATTTTACATAAAGTCCCTGACTTTTGGACTAATGACCAGACTACCAAGGGGGAAAGGGGAACCCCTAGGCCTAGTGCACTAAATTGGATCCAATTAGCTAATCTAATGGCCCAATTGACATATGACTTATGTAAATGACTCTCTTTACCTAGGTACTTGACTCAAAATAAAAGGAAAATTACATAATTGTGACTCAAATAAAATATAAAATTGCATGCCATGACTCAATATGATATGATGAACATGACGGAGCACTGCCGGCGAGCAACGGGATCCTCGAAAAAATAGAGAATGGTCGGGGATGTCCCCATGACACTAGTGTAGCAACCCATAGTGCAGATAGAGATAATGGAGCCAAAATAAGGAAGGATGAAAACCATGCATCTGGGTCGGTCGGTCCCGAGGGCCAACATGCCAGTCAACTCCAATTGCCAGCCTAGACCCTCAATAAGATCGTCCATGGTCTCTACAACGTAGTAGGATTGGAAAGTGGTGTGAAAGGAGTTGATGGGCACTATTTGGGAATGGTGCTCCATGATAGGGTGGTATGGGCTTGGGCTTCCTAGGATTGGACTTTTCTTTATCCATTGGGCTAGGGACTCTCCTATGGTTATCTCTCTCACTTCGGTGAAGGCGGGGAGGATAGGGATCCTAGGCCAGTCATCCTCTTTGGTTTGAATGTGGGTACACCCAATCACACCTAACTGCGATGGGTTGGATGGAAATTTCCTGGCCCGACTTATGCCATCGTGCCTCATACTATTCTTCCCAGTCGGGGGAGGCCTCCTGCACCTCGATAACACTCTCTACTCCCATGCTCACATCCTCATCAGGGGTGGATTTAGCGGGAGGTCGGGTTGGAGGAAGGTGCAAAGGAGGTGGGTGGGGGAGGGGCTTTGGACAAGATGCTAGAGGATAAGTGGGTGGGACATATTTCTTACGCAACATCCTCTTCATCAATTCCCAAGTGATAGGCTTATGGAATCAGATGGTAAGGCACTCCTCACTATCTAGCCAATAGGTTAGGGCCCGGTCCCTTAACCTCTTCGTGGCAAACCTCACCTTCTCTAATTATGACCAATTGGTCCTATATAGGAGGAGGACGTTCATTATACCTTCCCATTTGAGGTAGGTAGCAAGGTCACGGGAACCATGAAAACATAGTATATCCCGAAGAGCACTATAGAGATCCATGGCTGGGGTTGAGGCGGACGGGTCAGACCGGTATGGGGTAGCTCGACCGATGGTCATGAAAATGCGGGTAAAGACAATGTGCGGGATGGTCCGATGATGACTCTAATGCAAGCATGCCCTAGGACAGACTTGTGGAAACAAGTCAAGGACTTGCTCTGATACTAATTTGATGTGAAACATCCTAGGGGTGCAATGGGACAGATCGGATGATCCTCGGACCTAGACTTGCAAGCACATGAACAAGAGGGCGAACTCGATGTTGGGGCAGACTGATTACGTAGCGAACCCTTTCCCGCGGTGACTATGTGATGGTAGGGTGGGTCCGAGGACCAGAACCATGTTGGTAAGGGGGCGATGGCCCAGCCAAGTGTGTCTTTCCCGAGGATGGGGGTACCCACAACAGTGGGCGGACTTCATTCCTTGAGGGCACGGGGTTCTCTTCTCACTCTAACCCCGGTGGCCGCTCGTGGTCGTGGAGACACGGGGCCGGGCACTCTCGGACCTCACCGGCGGAGCAAGATATGATACTAAAGAAATAGAGCAGTACCAAGGAGGGTTTAGCAAATACTTGATCGGTGTGAAGACACCGATCCCGGGCCGGAGACGAGGGCGAGCGGGGAAGCGTGGGACTCCCCGCACGCTGCGCCAATGGAGCTTCCCCTGTTATAAATTTAATTACAACATTACACCTCACGCAGGAGGGGGGAACGAGGGGTGGAGAAATTGAGATTACAACCAACGATTACCTTCATGCAAAGAGGGGTAGTCAGTCGGTCAGGCGGGGAGGGGGATGAATGCGCAGTACACAGTCTGCATGCGCTGCTTTCTACAGAACAACAAGTCATTGTAGAGGACGCCGATGACTCTTTCGGTCGCTTTCAAAGGCCGGACCACTTGGGAAGTCTTCCTAGGATGGGTCTGAATCTCTAGAACTCCTGGTGGGTCATTGGGATGCTGCTCCGAGCCGTGATCCAAGTGAACAAGATGAGTGGCACAGTTCAGTCCTGAGTAGACCTCACCGGACAGAAAGTGACTTCTTTAATCACCACGAGCTCCACAGGTCGACGCTGATGGCGGGGTAGGTACCGAATCATCCGCCGTTGAACATTCTTCATGCTGTAGAAAGAACGGGTCCGTTTGACGCCGTATGGACATGGTTCCGGTCGTTTGGAGGCCAAGTAGACAGGATGACTTTGCAGGACCCAACAGACAAGCGTAGCGAGCTCGGGGCACTACCAACTCCTCCGATCGCAGAAGGGGGCGGGGCCGGAGTAGAAATGACCATAGATGTGTCTGCTATGCGTGGTAGAAGAGGTGGCCTAGCTCGAGGTTAGAGGTTGCAGCAGAAACCAAAAGAGCAGAGAGTGGTCCAACCTGAGTAGGGGCGAGCAATCTGCGCACGCCGGGGAAAACGATCATTCTGGGGTGCTCTGGTACTCAAATGGGTTTCTTCTTTATGGTGCTAGAAGAGAACTCGTTGGGGAACACCTCGGTCAAAAGGAGCATCCAAAAGCTTGGTCTAGAGGTCGTGGCGGGCTCTGCAACACATCTTTGGTCACTCGCTGGAGATAGTCTGCGCAATCAGATGGGAATAGCTCTCCCGTACAGCTCCGACGTCGGATGAAGGTGCACGAACTCTCATTGCGAAGCTAGCTTGGAGAGGAATCCACCAGTACTGGGCTTGTCTTTAGGAGCTTCACAGGGGAGGTAGGGGTGGCGCTGCAATTGGATGGACGGTTCTGCTGCTACTACTGTATAGATAACCGGTGGGAGATGGGGAGAGAAGATGGGAGAATAGGGGGAGGAAGGAGTGTGAGGGTGAATGGGGGTCTTCCCTGGTGAGAGGGGAGATGGTGTGGAAGAGGGGAAGAGAGTGGGGAGGAGGTTGGGGGCAGAGCAAGTAGGGGAAGGAGAGAGGGGTGCGACCGGGGAGAGGGAGGGAGAGGGTAGGGGGCGCAAGGAGGCTAGGGGGGAGGAGATTCTATCCTTGTTTTTTGAATTTTCTCTAATGAGGTAATTCAATGGAGGCCTTGGGAATATGGAGGGGTGCGTTGGGAGTGGGAAGGGTGTGTTGGGGAAGTGAAAGGGTGCTTGGGAAGGTGGGGGAGATGTATTGGGGAGTGAAGGGGTGCCTAGGGGGCTGTGGGGTTAATGAGGGTAGTAAATGGGAGTGGGGGGGATTTGAGGGGTCAGGGTGATGTGGCGGATGAGGTGGCAACTAGGGCTGAGGTGGAGGGTGAGGTGGAGGGGGCGAACCTCTCTGTAGGGAAGAGAGAGAGTAGGGGGTGCAAGTAGCTTGGAGGAGAGAGAGAGGGTAGAGAGAGATATGGGGAGAATCCACTTCCACTAGGGAATCCACCCTAGGCTATTGGAATCCACCAATAAAATAACACAAGAGAAAACTCTCAATTTTTCATTCAATCAACAATAGCTTCAATTGGGGGGAGTTGGGTCCTATTTATAGGAGCTCAACTCTTTACATGACCAAACTGCCCCTGCCTTTTAAACAAAAGACCAAGCATGTCCAAGGAGGGGGCGCCCCTGGGCCAGCCCACTTGGTTAGGCCCAATAGACTCAATATGATACCCTATTGACCCATTAACCTACTCAACTGACTCAATTAAAGGAAAATTACTTAGATAAGACTCAAATAAAGTGGAAAATATATTATATGACTCGAAAATAAGCTGACAGTCCAGGTTGGGCACTTCCGGGGTGATGTGACAGGCCGTGTGAACTAGAATTACTGGTGATGTCCCCATCAGAGGACACCCTGTGTCCCGCAAGCACTCTTCGAGCACTCGCCAGTTGTGATGAGCACTTCAGGGGACTCAGTTCTCATGCCTAGGCTCGTCCATTTCGTTCTCATGCTCTCTCTCTTCCCCCTACCATTTTCTTCTCAGTGTGATCCTAACTTAAGCATCGGATGGTTGTCCCCTGGGGTAACGCCAAGGGATCTTTTGACGCCGTCTTTCTAGTGTTTGCAGCCTTCCATGGGTGGCTGGACGATCTTCCCCAACAAATAAATCTTTAAAGTGTGGTACAAAGTCTAGGGACCATTTTCCTATCTCTACAATAATAATAAATATATATATAAATATATGTATAATTTATTATTTTTTTAAATTAATATATAAGATATTTACATGTTAATATAATAAGAAGAAAAAAATTAATTTTATTATTTTTTAAAACATAAGATCGAGACGAGTCTGCCCGACCATGGGCCAAACTCAAGGCACGAGCTTGGCCCGTGGTACTAATTCAATAGGACTTTTAGGCCAGAATAAAAGCCCGCGGGTCAGACTAAAAAGGACCCAACGGTCTGACTCGAAATCGCGCCCCGACTAAAACCCCGTGGGTCGAATTGAAAAGGACCCAATGGTCTAACCCGAAATCGAGCCCTACTCGGCCCATTGCAGCCGTATTTACAATACATATTAAATAATTAATTTTATAATAATTTTAAATTATAATTTTAGTGATTATTATACTAATTATTAAATATGTTAAATTAAGATGTAGCGACAGATTTGGGACTATAGATGCAGAAATCTAGTTTCTACGCCACGTACCACCTTCTTATTTATTGGTTTGGGGAAGATCGTCTAGCACCCGTGGAAGTCTACAAACACCAGAAAGAATGGGGCGTAAGAAGGAGCCCTAGGTGTTACCCCAGGGGATAACCCTCCGATGCTTAAGTCAACAACGGTCTTAAGAAAGGCGTAGAGAAGAGCGGAGGAAAGAAAGATGTGGAGGCCATAGTAGATGATCTGAGAGATGTGTAGGCCCTCACCACGAGTGCTCGCTGCTCCCAGTGGGCACTTGGAGCGTGCTCGCTGGGTGGTAAGGTCGTGGGGGAGGGACTCTCTCTCTGGAGGTAGACTGGCGAGGCCTCTCGGTCGCTGTAGTTGGACCAGCTGCTCTGACGGGATCATCATCGATATCGGACTTGATCTTCCGTCTTAAAATATTTGTAATTTTTTTTATTTTACATAAGGGTCTTTGAAGTTTATCTTTTGATATCCCTAAGTGTCTTTAAGGGAGTTATAATGAGTCATATGTGTCTTTTCATATTTCTAGACATCAAAGAGTCTTAGAGTTTTTAAGGGAGTTATAATGAGTCATAGGTGTCTTTTCATATTTCTAGGCATTAAAGAGTCTTAGAGTTTTTAAGAGAGTTATAATGAGTCATAGGTGTCTTTTCATATTTCTAGACATTAAAGAGTCTTAGAGTTTGTCCTTTGATCTTCTTTGTGAAGTCTATAAAAAAAGTCTTGTAGTCCTTATTTGAAGCAATAGAATGAAGAAAAAACTAGTTTATCTATGGCTATGAGTGTTCTTCCAGATTTTTGGAACCCCGGGTGAGAGGCCCAACCCCACTTCGCCCCGCCATGGAGGTCGTTCGTGAAGCTCCGGTGCATCGTCTTCGAGAAGAGGACGGGTGTGAAGCCCCATCAAAGCTCCACGATCTTCCTCCTTCACTGTTCAACCGCCGTCGTCGTCCATCACCACCGCCACCACCGACGTGCCAACTACAACGCCTGCAACTGCCATCACCGCAGAGAAGAATTAAAGAGCGCGACTGCGTCGTCCCTGAGATGGGGATGGGTGTGAGGCCCCGGCCGAGCTCCTCCGTTCTTCTCTAGTCACCTCACCTTCCTGCTCTCCGGCTGATAGTTTGAAGTCCTTCCTCGACCTCGTGTCACATCAAATGGTATCAGAGCAAGTCGTCCGATTTGTCCCAACAAGCCGGGGTCCTGCGATTCGAGATTCGAGATTCGAGATTCGAGGTTCGAGGTTGAACCTTCTCCAAGCGGAGGGGTTTGACGGGATCATCATCGACATCGGACTTGATCTTCCGTCTTAAAATATTTGTAATTTTTTTTATTTTACATAAGGGTCTTTGAAGTTTATCTTTTGATATCCCTAAGTGTCTTTAAGGGAGTTATAATGAGTCATAGGTGTCTTTTCATATTTCTAGGCATCAAAGAGTCTTAGAGTTTTTAAGGGAGTTATAATGAGTCATAGATGTCTTTTCATATTTCTAGGCATTAAAGAGTCTTAGAGTTTTTAAGAGAGTTATAATGAGTCATAGGTGTCTTTTCATATTTCTAGGCATTAAAGAGTCTTAGAGTTTGTCCTTTGATCTTCTTTGTGAAGTCTATAAAAAAAGTCTTGTAGTCCTTATTTGAAGCAATAGAATGAAGAAAAAACTAGTTTAGCTATGGCTATGAGTGTTCTTCTAGATTTTTGGAACCTCGAGTGAGAGGCCCAACCCCACTTCGCCCCGCCATGGAGGTCGTTCGTGAAGCTCTGGTGCATCGTCTTTGAGAAGAGGACGGGTGTGAAGCCCCATCGAAGCTCCACGATCTTCCTCCTTCATCGTTCAACTACCGTCGTCGTCCATCACCACCGCCACCACCGCCGTGCCAACTGCAACGCCTGCAACCGCCATCACCACAGAGAAGAATTGAAGAGCGCGACTGTGTCATCCCTGAGATGGGGATGGGTGTGAGGCCCCGGCTGAACTCCTCCGTTCTTCTCTAGTCACCTCACCTTCCTGCTCTCCGGCTGACAGTTTGAAGTCCTTCCTCGACCTCGTGTCACATCATGCTCTATTCTCAGCAAGAAGCTCTTGGCAGAATATTCCACTGTGTCCTCTCTTCTCTGTCGATGTCCCTTTTATAAGGGGTTGTCCTGGAGCAAGGGGCCCATCCCTTAACAGGGAAGGGCGCAAGTAGTGGAGTAACGCCTCCCGCGATTGTGGCGGGAGTTTTCCGTTGGAGGGCAGTTACCCCGACGTCAACTGGTCCCTGGGCGAGTCTTACAGCATTCGTGGGGCGTGCTCGCCTGTTATGGGGTTGAGGCCAACGTCATAGGGGGTAACGGTCGGTCGTCGGAGGGTTCTCCGGTGGTCATTGCACCTGGGCCATAGCTTTTCTGCGCTGTCGAATATGATGCCAAGCCGTGGAGGGTCACACCTTAATGGGCTGCGGCCGTTGGGCACCCCTTGGGCGCGCTGTAGATCCAGAGTTGGATTGGGCTCATTATTAACAGGCCGGTCATGGGTCGAGCTAGATTTACCCTCCTCACTGGTCCCCCTACTCTCAGTTGCCGAGCACTTTTGTAGGGAGCTGAGAGTCGAGCATGAGAGGGTCATTTAAGGTGAGGGATTTGAGGGTGATCTCTTCACATCAGGGGAACTAGTGGTCCCACCCGTATGCTTGGCGCATAAGGTGCCTCTGGCGGTGGCTGGCGCCACTCTTGCAATCATGATGCAGGTCCCGTTTGTTTGGGGGCGCGGGCTCCGAACATACGACTAGCCTTGGTGAATGTACCATGATAGTGACAGGTGCCTTTTCACTTGCCCTACGGCTTGGAAGCGACGGTCTGTCGTGGACGGTTATATGGGTCACAGTGAGGTTCCCCAAGGACTCCATCCGCATCCTGTTGGTTGCCGTGCTTGTCGTAGGCTTCTTCTTCCTTCACCTGGTGAGGGTTTTCTTCCTTCCCCTGCGTTTCTTTGTCTTCTGTAGTCATGCCACCTCATAGGAGAGCTCGTTGCGTCAATCCCACATCTTCTGTCAAGAGGTGGATCCTGGTCGTGGTGGCGCCCCGAGCACTTCGGGCGCAGGCACTAGCCGTCCCCATTGTCCGTCGTTAGTAGCGTATAGGGTGGTTCACGTGCTGCGGGAAGCCTTCCAGATTCCCCCTGAGTTTGACATTGTCTTCCCAGCCACGGATGACAATATGTTGAGTTTGCCTCCAGGCGGTAGCAAGGTCTTCATAGCCTCTTTCCAGGCGGGGTTCCATCTTACGATTCATCCCTTCATCGATTCTGTCCGTCACCATTATGGCCGGCAACCAGGGGATCTCTCCCCTAATTCCTACTTCATCCTCTGTGGTTTTGTCTTCGTGTACAAGAAGGCTTCAATGGAGCCAACTGCTCATCTCTTCCGGCAGTTCTACTATCTCCAGAACTGTCCTTCTAACACTACCTTCGCCTACTTCAAGGCTAGGCCAAACCGACACCTCTTTAGTGTCTCCGAGGCTGCATCCAACCTCAAGCGTTGGGTGGAGCATTTTGTATATATCACCAGGGTGGACGCTCATGGTCCCTAGCGGTTCGTGGGTTTCTGCCCCATATAGGCTGATAGGCGGCCCTCGGCGACGGCCGAGGAGACTAAGAAGATAAAGGCTCTTATCCGTTTCCACCTTCCCAACGCCGATTTTGAGTTGACTCCGGCGGTGCTTCGGGGGTTGGGGATGAGCCCCCCACTGCCTCAGGGTACTGACTTTGATTTTCTCCAAGCTCACCTGTGGTGAACCGAGCTAATGTTTCTTGTGTTATCTTTTTAGGGGCTCAGGAGTCGTTCGAGCTACGATACGAGATCGTCAAGTTGTCACGGAATGCTCCTTGCCCCATAGATCATGTTGAGCCGAGGGCCGGCCAGGTGACAGTCGTTGCCCCCTAGGCCAAGGTCACGTTTGCTCCGAAGCGGCTTCAGTTTCCAGTCCCTGCAGGCGTCCCCTTGGTGAGCCTGTCGGTGACCTCTGCGGTCAGTGGCGGGTCAAGTGCTCGGAAGGACATCTCCGACGGGGCCACTAGCGTTGCTCAAGGGGAGTCTACCATGGCTGGTGGTGATCGTGTCCCACGGACTATGGATGAATTGGCGGCGCTGGATAGCCAGCGTCACCCGATGAAGAGGGGCAAAGTCTCTGCTCTGGCCCGAAGTCAGGTTCTGCCGCCGTCGTCATCTGAGGCGCCTCCTCCTCCCAAGGTACCACCACTGCCGTTGGCCGAGGAGTCCATAATTTCTCCCCCGATGCCTTCCCGCATGGGAGAGGGTCGTGATAAGGGCAGAGCTCCCATTGCTGACGAAGTTGACCACCCTCCGCCGTCCAAGGCCCCCCCGCGTGCTCAGTATCTGCCACCTGAGGAAGCTACGGTGGGGCATGCGGGTGTCGCGGTAGCTGTCGACCTCATTAACAAGAGCGTAGGATGGTGTGAGCGCACTGGGGTGTTCTATCCCAGTGCCAAGAAGGAGCTGACGGAACTGGCCACGAAGAGCGTGTGCGTGGTCACCAGGGCCTTCGGCTGGTGGAGGCACCACTTTGGCGGCCTTGCTCGGGAGCTGGAGGCTAGTCAGGCTGTGCAGATCGAATTGGCAGCCAACTGCAAGGTGCTCGAGGGGCACCAGAAGGCGGCCGAGGCCGAGATCACTGGGCTTCTGGAACAACTAAGCCTGGTGGAGTATGTTGAACATGTGTGCAACATGATTACTTTTATGATTTTGATGATGTCTGCCTCTGTAGTCATTAATGAGCTATACCTGCACTTGATAATGTTAATATTAATACATTTCAGGTCATTATACCTCCAGTGCAGACGATCAAGATCACGAGACATGGTTCAGCAAGTCTATACATCCAACATAGTCCATACACTTGGGTTCAGCAAGTCTATACATTAGCAAGTCCATACACTCGGCTTCAGCAAGTCTATACATCCAACAAAGTCCATACACTTGGGTTCAGCAAGTCTATACATCAGCAAGTCCATACACTCGGCTTCAGCAAGTCTATACATCCAACAAAGTCCATACACTTGGGTTCAGCAAGTCTATACATCAGCAAGTCCATACACTCGGCTTCAGCAAGTATATACATCCAACAAAGTCCATACACTTGGGTTCAGCAAGTCCATACACTCGGCTTCAGCAAGTCTATACATCCAACAAAGTCCATACACTTGGGTTCAGCAAGTCTATACATCAGCAAGTCCATACACTCGGCTTCAGCAAGTCTATACATCCAACAAAGTCCATACACTCGGCTTCAGCAAGTCTATACATCCAACAAAGTCTGTACACTCAGATTCATCAAGTTTATACATCCAACAAGATGAAGTCTGTACGTTGGCTGCATGCACAATACAAAGTCTGTACGTTACGGCAGATGAAGTCTGTACGTTGCGGCAGATGAAGTCTATACGTTGCTGCAGATGAAGTCTGTACGTTGGCTGCATGCACAACTCAAAGTCTATACGTTGCACAAGACAAAGTCTGTACGTTGGCTGCTAGCACAACCCCAAGTCTGTACGTTGGCTGCTAGCACAACTCCAAGTCTGCAACACAAGTCTATACATTGGCCGGCTGCTTCACACGTAAAGTCTATACATTACGTTTTGTTGTGTTCGTGCATCAAGTTACCAAGTTTGTACGCTCATGAAGCAAGGCTGTACAGGCTCATGCATGATCAAGGTATAAAGTCTATACAGAGTTCATACATGCACACAAAGTCTACACGTCCAAGCCTTGATGCAAAGTCTATACAACAACTACAAGCTTTATTCAAATAGCCAAGGCCACTGCACAAGATGAGAGTCAAAAGATAAATATTCAGTTGGTACCTTCTAGACCAACAAGGATGAAGTTACAGACATGAACGGGCTGCTAATGGACTCAAGCGACTGAGCTGGAGAGCTGACGAACCGACCCGGACTGAACTGGGGGCTGCACAGCTGGCGGTCGACCGCCAGCATAGGGGCGGTCGACCGTCCCAGCCAGAAGACTCCCGTCTGTAGTTCTGTCAGCTGCAGGTCGACCGCCAGCCAGTAGCGGTCGACCGAAAATCCCAGGGACCATCCGTTTGCAGATCTCTCAGTAGAGGTCGACCGCCAGAAGCTGTAGGTCGACCGTCAGCCCCGAGCCATCAATTGTTGACTTTTGTTTCCACTTCGAAAAGGGCCATTCAACATGGATTTGTTTAATCCAAAAGTCACCTAATCACCCATGATTTGTGGATCTGGTCTGGGGCTTGTCTATAGACCATTCAAAGTCTATAAAACCAATACAAGAGGGTTAGAAACCCTAGTTGATGTAGTTGATGAAGTGAATCAAAGAGAGCTCAAGGGAGGCCATTTCGCAAGCACTGTATCACCTCCGTGAACAGTACTTCGGGCAGGAGTTCTTCATCCTTCCAAGGTGATTCAAGCTCAGATCTGAAGTCAAGCAACCTCCAAGCAAGCAAGAAGCATTCAAGGCTCTCAAAGGTGATCAAAGCTACATCTATACACCTCTTCATCAACTCAAGGAGATTCAAGAAAAGATCAAGCTACATCCAATATTCTTCTTCACCAACTCAAGGAGATTCAAAGGAAAGATCAAGCTACATCTTATATCTGCTCCATCAACTCAAAAGGATCAAAGGAAGATCAAATCCTCAACAGATTCAAGATCCAACAATCTCAGACAAGATCTAGTTCATTCTAGCATATCTTCATATCTTGTTTGAGCATTTTCATCTTGTTTCTATTTTCATTTCATTCAATCTATTGAAACTGAAGATCGTCCCTACCGATGGTTAGTAGGAAGGTAATTGGGAGTTCTCCGATCTGCGGTGTAGCCGTCCCTGCCAGATTTGTGTGTAGGAAGATAGAAAGAGGGTTTTCTCTGTTCTATGGTTTGGGGCGTGTCCCCGGTCAAGCTGTGAGTCAGCAAGGAAGCCTCACCGGGTTTTGGTGAGGGGTGGACGTAGGTTGCGGGGTTGCAACTGAACCACCTTAAAAATCCCTGTGTTGTGGGTTGTTTATCATGTGTGATTGATCTATATCTTCTAACCCCATTCACAGGTTCGTGTGCTTCCATACTTGGTTAGATTGTTCATACACATATGCACTTTGAGTAATCAACATATCACACACACACATGTACGGTTGTTGCAAGCTATTGCATGCTCTAGTGTTATGCTTTATGATCCCTGCACTACAAGGCTTATTTCTTTCAAGATCACAAATGTGCTTAAAGAAGTGTGGACGTTTCATAGCTTGTAATCCAAGTCTTTTCATTTGAGCCACTCTACTTAATTCCGCTGTGCATTGTGTCTAAGTGATTCATTCACTTTATAGGAGTGGTTCATGCTTCCGATAGCTAAGAGTTTTAAATAGGCCATAACTTGTGATAGGATCTATTCAACCCCCCTTCTAGATCCGTTTACACCTCGCGGGACCCAACAGAGTAGGTACTCATCGGGATGGAGCGAGACCGCGACTTCTTCCGTGTCCGGGCCAAGACGGCTGAAGCCCATGCGACCAAGCTGAGAGCATAGGTCCAAGTTGTCGAGACTCAGGCTCAGGAGGTGGAGGCGCAACTTGCTGAACTACGCTCGTTGATGTCCACTGCTGATGAGGAGGCGGTGGAGCGCTTTCATTCGTCCTCGGCCTATCGGGCCGAGTTGACTGCGGTGGCCTTGGAGTTCTTCAGGCCGGAACTGGATCGTGGCTTCCAGGAAGGCTAGATGGCTGCCATCGTGGCTACGACCAGGAACCTAGGGGCCTCGGTACCTTCTCTCCCTCCTCCCTCAACACCTTATGGCCCTGAGGCCAGTGATGGGGCCGGGGAGCCAGGCGACATGGAAGCTGGGGTGGGGGAGCAGGTGCAGGGGCCGAGCACTGGCGAGCGAGCACCTGCTGACAACCCAACAGCAGAGGAACATGTGGTGGATCCGGCTGAAGACCTGCCTTCCAAGGAGCTGCTGCTACGCATGAGTCCGAGGAGGCCGGGTCACGTGACGTTGTTGTCGGTGCGGGCCCTTTAGGGGGTGCCCTTTATTTCTTCCTTTTGCATTTTTCTTGCTCTGCTGGGGCGGTTGCCCCTTCCTTTGTAAGCCTTCGGCCTTGGAATAGAAGACTTTCCTTTTTCCCGCAAATTCTTTGCCATGTATTTCCTTTTCCTCGGTTTGCTATGAGATCTCCTGGGGATACGGAAAGGCGCCTTCGAGAGTTACCCTGGAAGGGCGAGACTTTCGGGACCCGTCGCTTCGGTTTCTGCGGATTTGAAAAAGATGGTGAGCATCCTCTGGCCTTCTGGGAACTTCACCTCCTCCTATAAGTAGTGACGCCCGTCCGGCCTTTCGGTGTAGAGGCTTCGAAGGAGCCATCCCTGCGAGATGTCGTCAGGGGAGTCTGGTACTTCGTCAGATGATGAGTCTTTGCAGGTTTGCCGTCAACCCCTGATCCTTCGGAGGGAGGTTTTGCCGGTACCATGGCGGCCGTAGCCAGAGCTGGGAGAGAATGGTCCCATCTCCGAGCAATACAGGGTCGGGTACTTGGACGGCTGGCGGGAGGCCTTGGAGAAGGTTAACCGCCTATACGCTGGCAGGGGGGTTCTGCTCCTTGAACTGGACAGGTTTCGTCCCTAAGAGGACGGGAGATTTCCTTTTATTATTTCCCTCTGCTTTTCAATGAGACTTCTTCTTTCTCCATCTTTTCCCCGTCTTCGTGGCGTGTGACTGCTCTCTCCTCGCGTCTCTTGGTTTGCAGGTGTGCGACGAGGCGCCTCTCCTAATTAGGGGAAGCGTTTCTATGCCCGTGGGCGACGGCGCGCGGGGTAGTCGACCTCGCTTGCCAGTTTGCAGGCATGGCCGGCCAACTGTGTTGGCCTCTGTAATGGGTGGGCCTTGTTGCTCCACTGCCCCCCATCACCGGGTCTCCTCGCGGCTTCGAGCGAAGAGGATTTAGCCCTCCTTCTAGGTGCAGGTCTCTTCGCGGGTGACTTCTCCAGCTGGTCTGCTTCCTCAGAACAAACGGGCTGAGGGGTTGTCGCTTGTGGAAGTTGATAGCTTCATATTTTCACATATTATTTCTGTATATTTGGGAGAATATTCTAAATAAAATTACTTATTATGTGTGAAAATGAGGATAGAAATAGATTTCTATTAATATGTGGGTTCTCATAGAAAACAACAATTATTTGGGAGTAATTTGTCTAATGAGATTTACATTGATTAAACAAACGTTTGATATCACATATGTATTTCTCTAATGACAGGTGCAATGCTATATGGGGATCGAAAGGCTCAACCAGCAGGTCAAGTGGACTTTCTTTGGCAGCCATTTAAATGGGCTTGACTTGAAACACATGCATGGTGGTTACGGGTTTCCTTCACGTAGATAGCTACAAGTGGGTTGCATGAATCAATCAAGGTGGCTCTATATATCACGTGTATATATATATGAGTGGCAGAGATGCAATATATTGGCAAGACCTTGGGCTTAATTTAAATATCAGTAACACATGCATGGCTAGCAGCTAATGTGGCATGGTGATAAGCTTCCTTCACGTAGATGGCTATAGAAGGCATCACGGTGGCTGCAGTATGCATGAAATGCATAAGATCATCACGTGCATGAAGGCTTTAGCGGTTGAAGATAAAAGTGGCCAGCCATGCATGGTTGGCAGCTGGTGGTTGCGATGAGATAAGTGGACGCAGCGAAGGCTTCGGAAGCGAGATGCTCGCGTGAGATGCAGCCAAGGATGCGGAGGCAGTTCGCTCCATGGGTGACGTTCGCGGTAGTGTGAACGGTGGGTGGTTCGCTCTTGGTGAGAGAGGCATTTGCGAAAGCGTCGTACCGGCGGAGCTTGGATAATGGCAACGAAAGTGGCGGTGGTTCTGTGGAGTTCTGGGCGAGCTGTGCCCCTATAAAAGGAGGGCTCCAGGAACGTAGAAGGGGGTTCGTCTTCTGTTCTGGGGTTTTTCTTCTTCTGTTTTGTTTTGGGTTTTCTCGGGTTGATCTTTTTTGTTTTCGGTTCTCTCCCTTTGTTCTTGTAGTTTGGGTTGCCGGCCTTCTTTGGGGGGCTGTTCACATTTTGCTTTAGTTGAGTTTGGGCCCAGGTCTACTCGGGCGTCGTGAACTCCCTCGGCTTGGTAGTGCAACGTCCGTCTGTCTTTGGTGGAGTTCCCATGCTATTGCAGGTTCTCTCGCTGCCGTGGCCTTGTTAACAGTGTCTCCAGGGCACTGTTCGTGGTAGCAACGTGAGCTTGTCTCCCTCTGCATCGTGTGGGTGCCGCAACAGATTTCTTCTTCGGCTGGAAGTACAACATAGGTCGTCTCTTGTGGCAGTCTCTTCTGCTGCACTTGTGGTGGCCTGGGCGTGAGAAAGGAGCATCGACAAAGTCCCCTTTGCTGCCGTGGCTTTGCTAGCAGCTTTCCCTGGGTGCTGTTAGGGTGACCGCGACGAGCTTCTTCTGCTGCAGCTGCGTTCCTTTGCTGCCGTGGAGACTTGGGCTCGGTTTGGTGGTGGCGATCTGGGCTTCCACGTTGCAGACAAAGCTTCTCTTAGTTTCACTATTAGTTCCACAGTTTCTTTTAGTGTCTTTCCATGTTTATTTATCTTTGTAGTTTAACTTAATGATCGTAGTTGTCTTAGATTAGATTAATTCATTGTAAGCACGTTCTTCCTTTCATATAAGTGTTTTCCTTGTAGTTGTTTATTCATGATCATTTCTTTCTTCCTCTAAACGTGGTGTTTGTTGCCATTGTTTAATTTTATTCTAGGTTTTAGTTTCTTAAGTTCATTCACTTAGATTAATTAATTTCAATTCGTCAACTCTTAGTTTAGTGTCCATTTTTTGCTAATTATAAAACTCAAGATTTTCTATCTTAAAATCTAAATTTCCCTGTGGAATCGACTCGTCTCACCGCTTAACTATTTTCTTTTAATTAATTTGTGAGTGATGGGGCATCAAAGGCGATTTCATTACACGGGTGAAGTGTATTTGTGAGTTATGGCTTGTATGAGATTGTAATTGTGTATTTTCTTTCTTTTGGGCTCCTTGTAAGGCTTATATCAAGTCAATGGGCCATTTGTTATGTCAAGTCCAAGGTTAGATTGCCATTAGTAGAGTCCATTAGAAAGCCTAGTTCATATTGGACCAAGTTCCACCCTTATGGACCATATTAGTCATTTAAGGCCCAATTGGGCCACTCCTTCTCATGGGCCACCAAGACTTGGAAGGCCCAAGTCTAGACTTGAGTTAATGGGTTGGGTTGGCTGCCCTTGGACTAGCCTAGGCCCAAGAGAGGCCCATGAAGGGGGCGCCCCCTTTTTTGGCCTTATTAGGCTTGTTAGGTGGTGTTTGAATGGATCTAGTCCAAGGTTGAATAAGTATGATCAAATTAGATTAAACTAATGTATTAAATGTGTGATTCACATTGTATCCCAGCCCTTCAATCCAAACCCCTAGATCCAAGGGTTGAGGTTGAGTTTGGTTGGCATCCTATATAAGGTTGTATTTTTCATATTGAATGAATTAATGAAGGAAAAAAAGGCATTTGCCCCCTTGGAGATTTGCGCCCCTCCCCTCTCTCTCCCTGGTTCCTCCACCCCCTCTCCCCTTTCTAGAGTGTAATCCCTTCCCCCTTGATCCCCTCCAGCATCTGAAGCAACTCCGGTGATCGCCGCCGCCATCGTCTCGCCGCCGACGCGTCGTTGCCAACGGTTTCGGTGGTTCTGTCCACTCAGGACAGGTTCCTCTTCTCTGAATTTCTGCTATCACTCCCTTCATCTTCTGAAGCTCAAAATTTCAGGGTTGGTTCCCCTCTAGAACCCTTATCCCCACAAAAAAAATCACGTCAAAATTCATCCTTTAGCTATTTTTTGCTTTTCGTCCAAGTCCAAGTTCCAGATCTGTCCTGGTTCTGTTTACTGTTCATCAGCTCTGAGTTTACCCCATTAGAACCATCTTTTTATTTCTGTTGGGTCGCCCAAATTTATTGGGAGTTCTGTCCACATATATCTACCACCAGGAATTTTCTTAATTTTTGATAAGGTCTCTAGGTATTTTTCGAATTTCATCCAAGTTCCCAAGAACAGTCTACCCACAGTTTCCCAGATCCGACCCAGGTCTAGTAAAAACATCCCAAAAAATCCATTTCTTATCCAATCAAAAAACCAAAAATATTCCCGGATTCCTCTCTCAGAGACCTTCAACTTTGCTGAAGAAATCATTTCCCGATTCGGAGGTCTTCTCCCCGGTCAACGTCGATCTTCAGAGAAGTCAGAACCTGCCCCTGCAGTTCTGGCCAGATTCCAGCAAGCTTGTAAAATACATGATCAGAAATACAGATCTGATTATTTTTTTGAAGACCCCTACGTCGAAGTATTCTGAGTCAGCTTTCCAACGGCGCTAATCTCGTCGCATTCCGACGACGGGGCTGATCGCAGCAGCAGTTTTCTCCGAGTCACGCACCTACAAACAGAACTTTAGGTTCGTAGCCGAGTTCCCAGCGAGCGTCGTCCGAGGGCCGCCCGGCGTCCGGCGGTCGTTCCAGCAGCTCGCCATCCCAGGGGAACGCTTTCCAGGTGTCTCCACAACAGAGGAGTCATCAGGCCCCACACGACCCCTCCGGTTAATACGTGGGCCCCCACTAGCACGAGTACGCGTGAAGCCGAAGCATCGTCCGGAACCGCCCGTCAACCCGAAACTGGTCCTCCCGGGGCCACTTGTGTCGCCCTTTACCTCCCTGCGTGGAGTGGGCTTAATTGCATTGCTGTAACCATAATGTATTAAGTTCCCGGGGGTACGAGTTCCGGCCGGGTCCCATCTTCGTCACGCCGAGAGCGTGGAGGTATCGCCTTCACCCTTACACTTGGCATTAGCTTAATTCTTTATATGCTTTATATGCCGCTGCTAGAGAGCATGTGTAGGGATACCTAGCTCGCTTTCAATCTATAATATCACCGCTGCGAGAGAGAGCAAAGCCGTCCCGTGACCCGATCCGGGCACAAGTGAGAGCCGACCACCCTAGCTCACAGCCGGTTTCTCAACCGCGCACATCCGACGCTTCCCTCGTTAAGGGACGATCGCGAGCTTGTCGTGTCTGTGGTCCCGTCCCGCATCAATTTGGTATCAGAGCGAGTTTGAGTCTAGAGTGTCAAAAAAAAAAAAAGAGTGTCATGTATGTCTAGTCATTATTCATTGTCATTTACATCGAGTCATTAGTCGGTTTAAGTCGAGTCTAGGAACATCATATTTTCAAAACAACAAAAAGAGTCGTTTTTGGGTCGCATACATCCCTTTACTCGGTATATCAAAAGGTGTTGTCCGAACGTTAGGCTACGCCTATCGGGAAGGCCGCACATTTGCGCGAGTGATCTTCGGATCAATTACCTCCGCCACGTACCGAGTCTTGGTTTACGTCTAGGGTCCTTAGTGTGCATGCATTCCAACTTTGCATTACTTAGGGTCGTGTCTAGTGTCTTGCCCAAATGGCCTTGCATATCCATTCCTAGGGATCCATTCCCGTATTTAGGCAACTATGGCCAACCCATGTCGACTCGTCCAAGGTGATAGGTCCGTGTCCGAGTACATTCGGGCATATCATAGGTATTGGTTGGAACATGGCTTGGGAGAGGAGAGCAAAACGGCCGCATTTCAGTTTCGGAGAGGTTTGCGCCTTCACTTCCAATTGGAATGTCTTATCCGCAATGCATTCTCTCTAGCGGAATCCTATACAGTCGCTCTAGTGGTCGAACCATTTGAGTCACACTTCTCTCGGTATGGTGGCTTTCGACCAGCATCCACCTCCCAGCCGCCTACACCATGGCCTTCACCACTCGAGAGAGTTCCAATGTCATCCATCTCTTTTTCCGAATTTGATTCGGAATCCTCTCATTTGGAACCACCAAGGCCCGAGCCACCCGTATTTCTAACGGGTACGCTTTTCATAGCCGAGCCGCTTCTTAGTTGGCTCAAGGATGGCTTGGTCCCACCTCCCTTCCCATCAATGGACCCCACATTACCACTAGTGTCAAGCAACTCATTTCATACCACCTTCCGGTCTCGTCACTATGTGAACACATTAGACGACCTGCTTAAAGGGTTAGACCGGCAGTTGACCTTTACACATTTATTGGCCCGAGGCTCCGACCAACCCGCTAGTCTTAGCTTCACCCATCCGGCCTATGGGTCCATTACATCCGAGTGCACCGGGGGTTGTGTCACCACGGAGATCCTCTTACTCCTCCCCTTACAGGACGAGTCCGAATTCATACCCTTTTGTCCGAGGGAGGAATCATACTTCTTGCCTACGAACCCCGTCCCACCCGTTACAATTCAAGAAGGTGACTACCCACATCTTCAAACCGTTTACACGTGGGACTGTGACCTGTGGGAACCCACCACAAGGGGTCATCCCTTCTTTGACCCTTTTGACCCCTTCACTTTTAGACTTCCCGAGTTACCACCCGTACACCCCTTCTTCAAGGAAGCCCACTTTTATGCCCCTTCCCCTCGAGATGGTCCATCTACATCCACCAACCCCGATCCACCTACACCCGACCCTTCTAAACCACCCGAGTCGCCCACATTCCAAAGACCATCCACGCATAACCACACCCGACGTATAGGTGTTCCCTATGCCATCCATTCCCAGTTGCCTAACATGCATGCATGGCACATATTCGGGTGTCCTGGTCCGCCGTCACCCATGTACGGGTCGGACTAACATTAGGTGTGTCTAGGGTCATAGTTGAGTCAGTGTGTTTTCTTGTGTGGTTTGTTTGTGTGGTGTGTTTGAGTCGATTGTTTGTGTGTATTGCATGGTGAGTCTGCATGTGTCTTGTGCAAGCTCGTTGTCGGTCTCTTACGAGTAAGAGGCGAGTGGACTCACTTGATGAGTATGGGATCGGTTTTACTTCTATACCCGGATCAGTCACCTATAGGGACTCAGCGGTGATTCCTATTGAGTCTTCGGGCTGTTTCCTCCCTTTTGAGAGTGCCCCTTCGGAGTGACCACCTTTAGCCATAGCAGTGCGCATATCGAGTATATATGGAATGAGCAGGTGCCGATCATTTGGAGTGGAGCATACCCACGTTACTTGGCACGGTGACAGATCCGCCGGAGTACCAGAGCAGCCATACCCCTACTCGACGGGGTCGAGTTCCTCCCACCCGGGGAGAATTGATGGGGCATCAAAGGCGATTTCATTACACGGGTGAAGTGTATTTGTGAGTTATGGCTTGTATGAGATTGTAATTGTGTATTTTCTTTCTTTTGGGCTCCTTGTAAGGCTTATATCAAGCCAATGGGCCATTTGTTATGTCAAGTCCAAGGTTAGATTGCCATTAGTAGAGTCCATTAGAAAGCCTAGTTCATATTGGACCAAGTGCCACCCTTATGGACCATATTAGTCATTTAAGGCCCAATTGGGCCACTCCCTCTCATGGGCCACCAAGACTTGGAAGGTCCAAGTCTAGACTTGAGTTAATGGGTTGGGTTAGCTGCCCTTGGACCAGCCTAGGCCCAAGAGAGGCCCATGAAGGGGGCGCCCCCTTTTTTGGCCTTATTAGGCTTGTTAGGTGGTGTTTGAATGGATCTAGTCCAAGGTTGAATAAGTATGATCAAATTAGATTAAACTAATGTATTAAATGTGTGATTCACATTGTATCCCAGCCCTTCAATCCAAACCCCTAGATCCAAGGGTTGAGGTTGAGTTTGGTTGGCATCCTATATAAGGTTGTATTTTTCATATTGAATGAATTAATGAAGGAAAAAAAGGCATTTGCCCCCTTGGAGATTTGCGCCCCTCCCCTCTCTCTCCCTGGTTCCTCCACCCCCTCTCCCCTTTCTAGAGTGTAATCCCTTCCCCCTTGATCCCCTCCAACATCTGAAGCAACTCCGGTGATCGCCGCCGCCATCGTCTCGCCGCCGACGCGTCGTTGCCAACGGTTTCGGTGGTTCTGTCTACTCAGGATAGGTTCCTCTTCTCTGAATTTCTGCTATCCCTCCCTTCATCTTCTGAAGCTCAAAATTTCAGGGTTGGTTCCCCTCTAGAACCCTTATCCCCACAAAATAAATCACGTCAAAATTCATCCTTTAGCTATTTTTTGATTTTTGTCCAAGTCCAAGTTCCAGATCTGTCCTGGTTTTGTTTACTGATCATCAGCTCTGAGTTTACCCCATTCAAACCATCTTTTTATTTTGTTTGGGTCGCCCAAATTTATTGGGAGTTCTGTCCACATATATCTACCACCAGGAATTTTCTTAATTTTTGATAAGGTCTCTAGGTATTTTTCAAATTTCGTCCAAGTTCCCAAGAACAGTCTACCCACAGTTTCCCAGATCCGACCCAGGTCTAGTAAAAACATCCCAGAAAATCCATTTCTTATCCAATCAAAAAACCAAAAATAGTCCCGGATTTCTCTCTCAGAGACCTTCAACTTTGCTGAAGAAATTATTTCCAGATTCGGAGGTCTTCTCCCTGGTCAACGTCGATCTTCAGAGAAGTCAGAACCTGCCCCTGCAGTTCTGGACAGATTCCAGTAAGTTTGTAAAATACATGATCAGAAATACAGATCTGATTATTTTTTTTGAAGACCCCTACGTCGAAGTATTCTGAGTCAGCTTTCCAACGGCGCTAATCTCGTCGCATTCCGACGATGGGGCTGATCGCAGCAGTAGTTTTCTCCAAGTCGCGCGCCTGCAAATAGAACTTTCAGGTTCGTGGCCGAGTTCCCAGCGAGCGTCGTCCGAGGGCCGCCCGGCGTCCGGCGGTCATTCCAGCAGCTCACCATCCCAGGGGAACGCTTTCCAGGTGTCTCCACAATAGAGGAGTCATCAGGCCCCACACGACCCCTCCGGTCAATACGTGGGCCCCCACTAGCACGAGTACGCGTGAAGCCGAAGCATCGTCCGGAACCGCCCGTCAACCCGAAACTGGTCCTCCCGGGGCCACTTGTGTCGCCCTTTACCTCCCTGCGTGGAGTGGGCTTAATTGCATTGCTGTAACCATAATGTATTAAGTTCCCGGGGGTACGAGTTCCGGCCGGGTCCCATCTTCGCCACGCCGAGAGCATGGAGGTATCGCCTTCACCCTTACACTTGGCATTAGCTTAATTCTTAATATGCTTTATATGCCGCTGCTAGAGAGCATGTGTAGGGATACCTAGCTCGCTTTCAATCTATAATATCACCGCTGCGAGAGAGAGCGAAGCCGTCCCGTGACCCGATCCGGGCACAAGTGAGAGCCGACCACCCTAGCTCACAGCCGGTTTCTCAACCGCGCACATCCGACGCTTCCCTCGTTAAGGGACGATCGCGAGCTTGTCGTGTCCGTGGTCCCGTCCCGCATCAGTGAGCCGATAATTAAATTTGGTAGTGAGCGTATTAACGACAAACGTTTTGCAACTATCAATTTTTGGCGCCGTTGCCGGGGAGATTTATGATTTTTAGATTGTTAATCTTGTATTTTTGTACATAAATTGACACTAATCATTTCTATTTTTTTTGTTGTTGCAGGGAGATAATCAAAAGAAAAAAAAAAAAAAAAGGTAAACAAAAAAATTGGGTGAGCGCTTTCCAAGTAAGTACTCACATTTTCCCTTCTTGTGAGTTCAATTTCTTTTTCTTTCTTTCATTTTTCATATCTTGTGGCTAGATAGGTTCACAAATTAAAACTGAAAAAAAAATTCCATTTGAACTTTAATAAAAACCTTCATCTCAAGAATAGCAACCACATTGCCATGTCTTAGGCCATGCATCATTTAGGCTTGAATTCATTTCATGATTAAATGCATTGTGGAAGAATTTTACAAGGTGAGTTCTTTCTTTTTCCTAAATCACATGACATGCATATTTGCATCGAACCCCTTGTTTGATATTGTGGTGTTGCATTTCATTTCAAATCTATCTTAAGGGCAAAACCCATAATCACATAAGGTAGGGATTTCATCACCCTTCCTTAGCCCACAAATCACAACTCCACATTTTGCATTTCCCAAGCTTAATAAAATCTAGTAGACATTGGTCCTAGGGTTCACTTTGAGATTTGATTTCACTTGGGCCCATTATCAATTTGGAAACTAGTGTCTAGGAAAGAGGTCCGATGGCAAATGCCTTAAGTGGGATTGTGGTTTATTAATTAGGACCCTACATCTGTAGGGGGAGCCTCCCACAACCCCACCTCTTTCCTGGCTAGTGGACAGATTTGGTAGTGGACTTGGGCTGGATTTAAGTTGATTTGTGAGAAAGCTAACATTGAGCCCACTTAGTGGTTGGAACCTAAGGGATATTGTGCTTGTATCATCATCTAAGGTTGGTGTCTAGGCAAGGGGTTAAAAGGCTACGCCTAAGTGGATCCGTGGTTCGTTAATTAGGAGCTTGCGAAAGCAAGGGAAACCTCCCACGATCCTACCTCTTACCTGGCCAACTTGAAGGTCGGTGTGTGCAAGATTGCAATTGAACTTAGGGGAATTCTCACTATTTGTGCTTTTAAGTCCAAGGAGCCCTAAGTCTTGTAGGTTAATTTGTTGATCAAGTGTTTGCTAAAATAATTTCTGGAGTTCATGCATGGTAGAAGATCCCAATTTCCAAATCTGCTTGAACCCATCCAAGAGATTGAAAGAGTGATCTATCAGGCCCAAAATCCAATCCAACCAATGGCCAATCAAGGTGAATTGCCCAAACAGATGAAGGAATATTTCATTCCTTCTAACTATCAACCTTCCACATGCATTCATCTTCCGGAAGTGCCAGCAGCACATTATGAGATTAAATCTAGCACTATCCAAATGCTCCCTTCATTCCATGGGCTTACAAATGAGGACCCATACAAGCACATAGATGAATTTCTAGAGATATGCTCCACTGTGAAAATTGAGAATTTCACAGATGATGCTCTAAAACTAACTCTCTTTCCCTTCTCTTTGAAAGACAAAGCCAAACATTGGCTAGGGACCTTAGGAAGACCCATTCGGTCATGGGAAGAAATGCAAAAAGAATTCTTGAAAAAGTTTTATCCTATAGGTCGCACCAACACTATGAGAAGAGCCATCACTGGTTTTGTCCAAAATCCAGGGGAATTGATTCATGAGTCTTGGGAGAGAATGAAGGAATTGTTGAGAAAATGCCCACATCATGGGCTATCCAAATGACAAATTGTGCAAGCTTTTTATGAAGGACTGACTGAACCATATAGGTAAATGGTTGATGCCTCTTGTGGAGGTGCTTTCATGAGTAAGAGTGAGGAAGAAGCTTATTCCCTCTTTGAAATGTTGAGTGAGAACTCCATCAATCATACTTCCCTCTCTTCATATGAAAAATCAATGGGGCCATCTAGAAAAGCTGGGATGTATGAAGTGAGAGAGAGGGGAGAATTCGAGCCTAGATTAGATGTGAATGCCTTGGCCCAAAAATTGGAGAAAGTTGACCTGTTAACCCAACAAGTGGGTGAGCTCATTAAGTTAAATAAACAAACTTTCAATGCTCAATCACAACCATCTTTCTACTCTCGCCAAGGTCCAGTCCAAGAGGCTTGTGTGCTATGTGAAAGCCCGGCCCATCAAGTGGATGAATGCCCTGCGGCAGCCCAATTACCTCCTGCCATCCAAGAGCAAGTCTATGCGGCCCAAGGACTTTCTAAGCCCAATAATGACCCATTTTCGAACACATACAATCCGGGCTGGAGGAATCACCCTAACTTCGCTTGGAAACCCCAGCAAACCCAAAATTTTCAACCTAAACCCCAACCTCAGGCCCATTTTCAAAATCAAACCTTCCATAGAGGCCAATTGTCACAACAGTTACCCAATCACCCTCAAGTCCCTTATGGCCAGCCATCTTATGGCCAACCCTCATTTACTTAGCCCGCATATGGGCAATCTTCACATCCTCCTCCAATGTACCAATCACCTATGCAACCTCCACCAATGACCCAAAATGATGACAAAATCAATCAATTACAACAACTCATTTTGGCCCAAAACCAATCTTTCCAAACCCAAATGGCTGAAATGAAGGCCTAGATTGGCCAACTCTTAGAAACCAATGTGAGGAGAGATCCGGGTCAACTTCCAAGTCAACCCATTCCCAACCCACGAAATTATCCTCCTGGTTTTTAGCAGCAGCCCCTTCCACCGGCCCCTCAAGGGCAATTTCAACAAGGCCCAAATCCTCCTAAAGGCCCACAATTTGAGAATGCTAAGGCCATCTCGGCCTTAAGAAGTGGTAAAATCTTGTCAGACCCATACCAAATTGATGAATCCAATCAAGCCTCATCTAATCAAACCCAAGAAGAAAAAGAACCCATTTCCACTCCTATAGTGGGTAGTGAGGAGAACATCAAAGATAAAGGGAAGGCAAAGATAGATGAATCACTTGAATGCTACAAACCTAAGATTCCCTTCCCTAATGCCTTGGACGCTAGGAAAGAAAAGAAAAAGAAGAACAATCAAGCTCAGAATGAAGAATTGATGAAATTGTTCAAACAAGTCCACGTCAACATCCCCCTCTTAGATGCAATCCAACATGTGCCTGCGTATGCCAAATTTCTTAAGGAAATGTGCACTCAAAAGAGGGAACCAAAGGTGAATCTGGAAAGAATTCTATTGTCTGAGGATGTTAGTGATGTCCTACTAAATCAACTCCCCCAGAAAATGAAAGATACTGGCACCCCACTCATATCTTGTGTCATTGGGGGGGTCACCTTTGAGAATGCTCTGTTGGACCTAGGAGCAAGTGTCAATCTCTCCCAACATCTGTGTACCAAAAATTTGGTATGGGAGAACTCAAATCAACCCCTGTCATTCTCCAATTGGCTGATAGATCTGTTAGAACACCTAAGGGGTTGGTAGAAGATGTCCTTGTGAAGATAGACACATGCTATTTTCCTGTTGACTTTTTAGTCCTTGACATGGAGTCTAAATCAGACCTAGCCCAAAGCCCAATTATATTGGGCCGGCCCTTCTTAGCCACAGCCAATGCCAACATCAATTGTAAGTCTGGGCTTATGGACATCTCTTTTGGAGATCAGAAGATGACACTAAATGTCTTCAAGGCGTCCAAACAAATAAGGGAGGAAGAAGATTGTTACATCATTGATGTGATTGATGAGATGGTAGAAAATGACCCTCCCTTGACCAGAATAGAAAACTTTGACAAAACTGAAGACAAAGAGCCTATTTCTGATGTCAATGCTCTTCATCAGTTTGAACATTTGTCTGATGTGAAACATGAACCTTCACTTCCCTCCATCCATGCCCCACCACAGCTAGAATTGAAACCTCTACCCGATTCCCTGAAATATGTCTTCTTAGGGGACGAGAGGACTTTGCCTGTCATAATAGCATCTGATCTGACACCCACTCAGGAGGACCAACTGATTGATGTCCTCAAAAGACATAAGGAAGCCATAGGTTGGTCTGTGGCCGATCTTAAGGGAATATGTCCATCAGTATGCATGCATCACATTTATCTGGAAGACAATGCAAAGCCATCTAGGGAGATGCAAAGAAGGCTGAACCCTCACATGAAAGAAGTGGTTAAGAAAGAAGTAGTCAAATGGCTTGATGCAGGAATCATATACCCAATCTCTGACAGCCCATGGGTTAGTCCAACTCAAGTGGTACCTAAGAAAGCTGGGCTCACTATGGTGAGCAATGACAAAGGAGAACTAGTACCCACTAGATTACCCACAGGATGGAGAGTATGCATAGATTATAAGAAATTGAATGAGGCCACTAAGAAGGACCATTTTCCCCTACCATTCATTGACCAAATCTTGGAGAAATTAGCTGGCCAACAATATTTCTGTTTCTTAGATGGTTATTCAGGATATAACCAAGTGGCCATTTATCCAGAAAATCAAGAAAAGACCACATTCACATGTCCTTATGGGACATTTGCATTTAGGAGAATGCCCTTTGGGTTATGTAATGCTCCGGCCACCTTTCAGAGATGCATGATGGCCATTTTTTCAGATATGGTGGGTAACTTCTTAGAAATTTTTATGGATGATTTCTCAGTCTTTGGAGACTCTTTTGAAGTGTGCCTAGATAATTTGACAAAAATTTTGGAGAGGTGCATAGAAAAGAGGTTGATTCTAAGCTGGGAGAAGAGTCACTTCATGGTAAAAGAAGGCATAGTGTTGGGCCACATAGTTTCTGAGCGGGGTATAGAGGTGGACAAGGCCAAAATTGACCTCATTTCTAATCTTCCTCCACCCACCTCCGTTAAGCAAATTCGGTCTTTCCTTGGCCATGCCGGCTTCTATCGCCGGTTTATCCAAAATTTCTCTCAAATTGCCCGACCTTTAACCCTTCTCCTAGCCAAGGATGTCCCATTCAGTCTTGATGAGCAATGTTTACAAGCATTCAATATTTTCAAGGGAGCTCTGACCAAAGCTCCAATCCTTCAACCACCTGATTGGTCCCTTCCCTTCGAAATCATGTGTGATGCTTCAGATTTTGCTATAGGAGCAGTCTTAGGGCAAAGGATTGACAAACGCCCTGTGGTGATTTACTATGCTAGTCGCACTATGGGTGATGCTCAACTGAATTACACCACCACTGAAAAAGAACTCTTGGCTGTGGTGTTCGCCCTTGAAAAATTCAGATCATACCTCCTAGGATCCAAGGTCATCATCTACTCTGATCACTCAGCCTTGAGATACCTCATGTCCAAGAAAGAAGCCAAGCCCCGTTTGATTAGATGGATTTTACTCTTGCAAGAATTTGATATTGAAATTCGAGATAAAAAGGGGTCTGAGAATGTGGTGGCTGATCATCTCTCTAGAATTCTTGTGCAAGAAAAAGAGCCCATAAGAGACTTTTTTCCTGATGAACAACTCTTGTCCATTAGCCACATCCAACCCCCTTGGTATGCCAATATTGTCAATTATCTGGCTGTTGGATTGACCCCTGAAGGTTGGTCTAAGAATGAGAAGGATAGATTCTATGCTCAGATAAGACACTATTTTTGGGAGGATCCAGAATTATTCCGTATCTGTGCGGATAATGTCATTCGAAGGTGTGTCCCTGAAAATGAGCATCAAAGCATTCTCACCTTCTGCCACACTCTTGCTTGCGGAGGTCATTTTTCTGGGAAGAAAACTGCTGCGAAAGTCCTCCAGAGTGGTTTTTATTGGCCCACTCTCTTTAAGGATGCCCATGCTTTTAGTCAATCTTGCCCAAAATGTCAAACCATGGGGAATATATCTCGAAGAGACATGATGCCCTTGAACCCCATTCTTGTGGTGGAAATTTTTGATGTATGGGGAATTGATTTCATGGGACCATTCCCACCATCTTCTGGGCATGAATACATTCTAGTGGCTGTGGATTATGTTTCCAAATGGATTGAAGCTGTAGCAACTAGAACCAATGACCACAAGGTGGTCATGAAATTTGTGCAAAAGAACATTTTCTCTAGATTTGATTCCCAAGGGCTATAATTAGTGATGGAGGTAGTCACTTCACTAACTATCAATTCAAGAGTTTGCTGAAAAAGTATGGGATCACCCATAAAGTGGCCACACCTTATCATCCCCAAACGAGTGGGCAGGTGGAAGTTTCCAACCGAGAGATCAAGAACATTTTGCAAAAGACTGTGAGGACTGATAGGAAAGACTGGGCTGAGAGATTGGATGATGCATTATGGGCCTACAGAACAGCATATAAGACCCCTATTGGGATGTCACCCTTCAGATTGATTTATGGAAAAGCCTGCCACCTTCCAGTGGAGCTGGAACACAAGGCTTATTGGGCAATCAAACAATTTAACCTGGATTTGACCCAAGCTGGATCACACAGGGCCTTGCAATTAAGTGAGTTAGAGGAGCTTCGTGATGAATCCTATGAGAACTCCAAAATCTATAAGGCCAAGATGAAAACTTTTCATGACAAACACATCTTTAGGAAAACATTTGAGCCTAATCAAAAGGTCTGGTTGTTCAATTCTAGATTGAAACTTTTTCCTGGGAAGCTCAGATCTAGATGGGATGGACCATACATTGTGGTTAATTCATTTTCACATGGTGCTGTCAAAATCTGTGACCCCAAAAGTGGCAACACTTTCAAAGTCAATGGGCAGAGACTCAAACCCTTCATTGAAGGAGTCTCAAATGAACTGATTGTGGAAGAAATTGCATTAATTGAACCAAGTTGAATTCGCTGATGTCTGGCTGAAGACATTAAACTTAGCGCTCATTGGGAGGCAACCCAATGCTTTCTTACTTTCTTACTTTCTTTTAAATAATGATGATCTATTTTTTAGGAGCATGGAGCATGGAGCAACATATCTCTCTCTACAGCAACATTTCATCTTGCTCAGGTTGTACATTTCCCTCTCAAAACATTCACTCTATATTGTCCTAATTTTTTATTTTAAGCATGTCATTGAGGGCAATGTCACTTAAGTTGGGGGGTAGGTTAAGCTTAAATTTTCATCAAAATGTTGTAATCCTTCATGACACCCCTAACAAGTGCTTCAGGATCATTTTTCATGATAAGAAACTTGTCAAAATGATAAGGCTTAGAATATCCACTTGTGACAGCAGTGAGTTAAGGGGTGAATTAGTTTGCTATGTTTTTAGCATCTTCCTCGGAACACACTCAGATTCTTGAACTCGCACACATTTGCACACTAATGAGAATAGTGGGAATTAAACATAAGGATGATGAGATTTTTGCTTAATACCTAGGTGATGATTGAAAATTCTGCCTAGTCATTGAAGATCAATCGTGGGGAAAAAGCTACCTGCCTACGAATAAGTGCAATGCACCAAAAGAAAAAAAATGTGAAACAAATCATGGAAAATGCTCCTGATCTTAGTAACCGGGCCTGCTTCTCCTAAGGCAAGAGTTGAGGTTCGCGTCAAACGGTGAAGGAATGTGCAGCACCATGATAGAAAAAAAATATATGAGAAAAAAAATGATGATGAAATAAGGCAGAGTGAAGCTACCTGTAATTCGAGAGTCTGATTTGCAATAGGTAGAATTGGAAATCATCGTTAAAGTGATAAATAGAAGGCTCATGCATCCAGTTGTCTGATGTCCACTAATCAAATTAGAACACTTACACAAAGAGATACAAAAATTGTGAGTGTAACATGAGGAAATGTCTAAATACATGGGTTGACGAAGTTTATTCTTGACATTTATTGCTTGAACTTTGCAATATTATGTAGTTCAAATCATGATGCCTCCATTCTTGTCATGAAACGTGATTTATGAACTCTTGTTGGCCCTAAACTAATAATTGTTTACATTGCTAAGGGTCTAGCAATGAGTAAGTTGGGGGGTGTGATAGCTTCATATTTTCACATATTATTTCTGTATATTTGGGAGAATATTCTAAATAAAATTACTTATTATGTGTGAAAATGATGATAGAAATAGATTTCTATTAATATGTGGGTTCTCATAGAAAACAACAATTATTTGAGAGTAATTTGTCTAATGAGATTTACATTGATTAAACAAACGTTTGATATCACATATGTATTTCTCTAATGACAGGTGCAATGCTATATGGGGATCGAAAGGCTCAACCAGCAGGTCAAGTGGACTTTCTTTGGCAGCCATTTAAATGGGCTTGACTTGAAACACATGCATGGTGGTTACGGGTTTCCTTCACGTAGATAGCTACAAGTGGGTTGCATGAATCAATCAAGGTGGTTGTATATATCACGTGTATATATATATGAGTGGCAGAGATGCAATATATTGGCAAGACCTTGGGCTTAATTTAAATATCAGTAACACATGCATGGCTAGCAGCTAATGTGGCATGGTGATAAGCTTCCTTCACGTAGATGGCTATAGAAGGCATCACGGTGGCTGCAGTATGCATGAAATGCATAAGATCATCACGTGCATGAAGGCTTTAGCGGTTGAAGATAAAAGTGGCCAGCCATGCATGGTTGGCAGCTGGTGGTTGCGATGAGATAAGTGGACGCAGCGAAGGCTTCGGAAGCGAGATGCTCGCGTGAGATGCAGCCAAGGATGCGGAGGCAGTTCGCTCCGTGGGTGACGTTCGCGGTAGCGTGAACGGTGGGTGGTTCGCTCTTGGTGAGAGAGGCATTTGCGAAAGCGTCGTACCGGCAGAGCTTGGATAATGGCAACGAAAGCGGCGGTGGTTCTGTGGAGTTCTGGGCGAGCTGTGCCCCTATAAAAGGAGGGCTCCAGGAACGTAGAAGGGGGTTCATCTTCTGTTCTGGGGTTTTTCTTCTTCTGTTTTGTTTTGGGTTTTCTCGGGTTGATCTTTTTTGTTTTTGGTTCTCTCCCTTTGTTCTTTTAGTTTGGGTTGCCGGCCTTCTTTGGGGGGCTGTTCGCGTTTTGCTTTAGTTGAGTTTGGGCCCGGGTCTACTCGGGCGTCGCGAACTCCCTCGGCTTGGTAGTGCAACGTCCGTCTGTCTTTGGTGGAGTTCCCGTGCTGTTGTGGGTTCTCTCGTTGCCGTGGCCTTGTTTTTTTATAACTAAAGATGATACTTGCAAGGAGGGAGACGGGAGAGGGGGTTCATCACTTCATTGCGGAAGAAGATGAAGCCACTATCCCGGCCACCAGGCAATCGATTTTCATATAAGGAAGCATAAAGGAGAAAGGGGTACAGAGGGGGGGAGGGGAAACGGCCAAAGAGGGCCAAGAAGCATACAAGGCCCAAGGCCCAAAGAAGCAGCAACGAGGCCAAAGAACCCAAGCGAGGGCAGCAACAAAAGGCCGAGAACCCACAGAGGATACCAAGTCCCTACAAATAGTAGTCTTCGTCGAAGACCCCTTCCGAGTCGGACGAAAACACAGAACGAACCCCGCGCTGACGACCCGGAGAGGAAGGCCAATCAAGAGGGTCAACCTCTGAATCGTCAGTGTCAGGCACCTCCGTGAAGGAAGACTGAGGCGGCGGCGGGGGCGCCATGGAAGAAGACTGGAGCCGAAGAGAGCGACGAGGAGGAAGAGCAGCATCCTCAAACATGCACTGGCGATCACGCGAGGAGGAGGTGGAGTTGGACCGCCGGAAGGAACGCCGAGGTGCTCTGCCATCCATCCTAGAGGGTGGCTGGGAGCGGTCCAGGCCAGAGGTGCCCACAAAAGCCGAATGAGCCGCCGTACAGCCAAGGGGGGCCGAAGCAGGCTCAAGCCCGGGGACATGAAGTGCCTGGACGAGCAGAGGGAACCGGAGAGGCATGCCAAGATCCGGGGGGGGCACAACACCCACGGGATGCACCGGAGCAGGAGACGGGGCGGACTCAACGATCGGCCCGGGGGGGGGGGCCCGATTGATTTTCTTCTTCAAAGCTTGGGCGAAGGAGAGGCGGGGGGCGGCCGTCTGAGAAGCAGAGGAACCCAAGGATCCTTCAACGGTAGCCGCCTGGGAGTTGGGCTGCAGAGCTGGGGACCAAGCAACCGCACTGGCATTAAGCCCAGAAGAAGGGCCACCTTGGGGAAGAGCATCCGGCGCAGGGAGGCCGAGAACCAAAGAGGTAGACACCCGGGCAGCAGAGGAAGCAGCCGCGGGTGCATCAGTGCACGGAGGGGGGGCACCATGGCCGGACGGAACAATTGCCAGGGGGGAAGCCGCAAGGCCCCCTGCCGAAGGGGAGAGACCTACAAAGCAAGCATGGGCATCTGGGAGACGCGGGAACGGCTCCAAGTAAGACATAGCGGTGGCTGGAGGAGCGAATGCAGCTGCAGAAGGCTCATGGGCGACCATGGCGGCACCAGAGGAGAGGGCTGAAGGGCAGCAAACCACTCCAGAGGTTGGAGGGGGGCCGTGAGCCAAGACGACGTCTCCATTGCCAGGGAGGCATGGGGGTGGCAGCTGGTGAGGGGTCGCCTCCCGAATAGGTACGTCCACGGGAGCACCGCCAGGGAGGGGTGTCGACCCCTGGGGCACGGGGGTCGACACCCTGGTAGCAGCTGCCGAGGTGGGGGGCAGATGATGACTCGCTCCGAAGGAGAGAGCCTCCCAGCCAAAGGCACTGCAGGGGGCAGCACCACTGAAGCTGCAGTCGGTTGCGGGTAAGCCGGGGCGAGTCAACCCCTTGGAAGTAGGAGTCAACCACCATGGAGGCACCGTCTGGGGGCAAGAACACCGGAGCAGATCGCGTAGGCACAGCAACAGCTTCGAGGAGGGGCGAGGGGGACTGAAGCACCGAAGCTGCGGCGTCAACAGGCAAAGAAAAGACCCGTGAAGCGGCAACCAAGGGGGGCGGAGCGTCCAAGGCCACCGCCGGCAGAGGGGCGATCGCAGGTAGCAGGTGTGCTCCCCCTCCCCCCTGGAGAAAGAGGGCATCCACTGGCAGGAGGGCTTCAGGTGGAGCTGGTTGATAGGCAGGAGGTGAGGTCGACGGAGCGACCGGCGTTCCTGCGGGAGCTTCCGCAGCCGACAGATGAAGTGCAGAGGGGACCACGGGGGGACGGAGGTCAACACCGGCAGCAGGGGGGGAGGCCGGTGCTTCCAAATCGTGCCAGGAGGGACAAAAGGTCCATCTGGGCGGGCCTGAACTGCAGAGGCAGTGGCCACCATAAGCTTCCCCGGCAGAGGGGGCGGGGTCTTCTTGCGACAGTCACCAAGAAGATGGCCCAAGCGCCGACAGTTGGAGCAGAAGAGCGGGGGGTCAGGGAAGACGACCGATTGCCAGAAGCCACCGGCACCAATGCCCACCCAGACCCGGTGCGGGAGCTTCTTGGAGATGTCCAAAAGGACGCACACCCGAGCTGCATGAGCACGGGTTAGGCACAACGTGTTCTGGTCGATCTTCAGGGTCGGCCCAATGCTTCCAGCGATGGAGAGAATGGCCGCTTCGTGGAAGAAGTTAACTGGAAGGGTCGGGAGTTCCATCCAGACGGGAACAAGTGGAGAATCGTGGTCCGGTGAGAAGTTCAGCGCCCATTGAAAGAACCAGAACGGGCGGCCCTGGATGAGCATCGATTCCTTGAGGAGTACTTTGAGGTAGTCTTCCCGGTTGGAGAAGCGGAGCAGGAGGTGCCTTCGATCCATCGCGCTGAGTAAGAAGTCCTCCTTGAACTGGAATCGCTGGGCAAGGTGTGACCGGATCGCCGGGAAGGGAGGCCTGCCCTTGGGAGTCCTGGCGATAACAGCAAAGGCAAGTGGTTGGCACATAAGCTGGACTTCGTCTAGGGAGAAAAACGCCGCAGGTTCGCCTGAGTTCGTAGTCGCCGGGGCATGAACGGACAGTGGAAGCACCGGCGGAGTGAAGGAGCTGAGCACCACATGAGAGAAAGAGGGGGCCGTGACAGAGGGGTGGGTAGCAGGGCGGAGCCCTCCCACGCCGCCCGCCGAGTGGGCTCCCTTTGCCGGCCAGGCGGAGCCATCGTTCGCACGAGCCCGGCCACCACCAGATGACAGAGGGACGGTAGGAGCACCGCTGCCAGCTGGAGGTGGAACTGCCGTGGGTGGGCAAGGGCCCAGGGAGGGGGCTTGCGCATGAGGTCCACTGCCAAGGGGGGCTCCTACGGACAGACCCTGGCTGGAGGGTGCGACCCGGGCATCCGAAGGACCACCGGCAGGGGCACTACACTCGACAAGGGGTGGAGGGAGGGCTCCACGGCGTTGCAGGAGGCAGACGGAGCTTGGGAGGGGAGCCCTCTACTCGTCGCGGCTAAAAACAGAGCACCGGATGAGGACAACCCTCCGGCAATGGGGGGACCACAGAAGCGACTGAAACCGGCGCGAGTAGCACCCCGACTGGCGTAGCAGCAGAGGGGGGAACCGTGGTAGCGGGGGGGGCACCTGGGAAGGCCGCCGGAGCCGGGGGGGAAGCCCCCTGAAGGGGTAGAGCGGGAAACAGAGCACCGTATCACGGTGCAATCCCATCAAGCAAAGGGCCAGTCAACGCGGGCAGGAGGGTTGACTGGGGGGGGACGTGTCCAAAAGGCTGGGAGTACGCGGGCATGGGGAGGCCAATCAACGGTTGAGAAGAGGTCTCAAGCGATGGCGTGTAACAATGGGGAAAAACGTGGCATCCAGAGATAGGCCTGGACCCAAGAGGGACGTCGCCGTGGGGGGGAAAGGTGGCCGAAGGACCAGCCAGGGTTCCCGGAGGGTCACCGACGGGAAGAGAAGAGACTGCCGGGAGGGGAGCAGGACCGCCGGAGGCGTGGGCAGCCGGTGCCAAAGGAGGAGGAGGATCTCCCGCCGCAGCGGACGACCCAGCGCCACCATCAGGCAAGCCCTTCTCAGCAGAACTAGAGCGACCAGAGGAGAGCACCGCCATTGAGGAGGGCACCACCGCAGCAGGGCCATCGACGGCAAGGGACTCTGTCGGGAGGGGGAAGCCAAACGCACCAACGACGGAGGGGGAGGGGGGAGGCACACGACCTCCCCCCTCACCGGCGGCCATCACCGGACGGGGGCAGCCACAGCAAAGTCAAAACGCAAGAGGGAGGGGAAGCTCGCGGGAAGGAAGCGGGAGGGGGAAACCGAGAGGAGAGAGAAACGCATGGAGAGAATTGACGGAATACCATGAAATTTCAATGAAATTTCACTACCGTGGACTTGTTAATGGCATCTCCAGGGCACTGTTCGTGGTAGCAACGTGAGCTTGTCTCCCTCTGCATCGTGTGGGTGCCGCAACAGATTTCTTCTTCGGCTGGAAGTACAACGTAGGCCGTCTCTTGTGGCAGTCTCTTCTGCTGCACTTGTGGTGGCCTGGGCGTGAGAAAGGAGCGTCGACAAAGTCCCCTTTGCTGCCGTGGCTTTGCTAGCAGCTTTCCCTGGGTGCTGTTAGGGTGACCGCGATGAGCTTCTTCTGCCGCAGCTGCGTTCCTTTGCTGCCGTGGAGACTTGGGCTCGGTTTGGTGGTGGCGATCTGGGCTTCCACGTTGCAGACAAAGCTTCTCTTAGTTTCACTATTAGTTCCACAGTTTCTTTTAGTGTCTTTCCATGTTTATTTATCTTTGTAGTTTAACTTAATGATCGTAGTTGTCTTAGATTAGATTAATTCATTGTAAGCACGTTCTTCCTTTCATATAAGTGTTTTACTTGTAGTTGTTTATTCATGATCATTTCTTTCTTCCTCTAAACGTGGTGTTTGTTGCCATTGTTTAATTTTATTCTAGGTTTTAGTTTCTTAAGTTCATTCACTTAGATTAATTAATTTCAATTCGTCAACTCTTAGTTTAGTGTCCATTTTTTGCTAATTATAAAACTCAAGATTTTCTATCTTAAAATCTAAATTTCCCTGTGGAATCGACTCGTCTCACCGCTTAACTATTTTCTTTTAATTAATTTGTGAGCCGATAATTAAATTTGGTAGTGAGCGTATTAACGACAAACGTTTTGCAACTATCAGAAGTTACCCTCATGGCTGCTGGCAGGTGCCCCGATCGAGGTGGTACCAGATCGTCGATGTGTTGGGGATTGGATCGATCATCACGTTTCCATAGTCTCATTCTTTTGTATACTCACACGTCGGCCGTGTGAGAATGGTTGTTTGTATTTTGACTAAAGAAATAAAATCTTTTTGTTTGGGTCTAATCCATGTGTACCTTTTGATGGGCGACTCCTACGTGGTGTGTTGGTAGGAGTGAATGTCGATGTTCTCCTCAGTTTGTGCACATATATCCGTCTTAATAAACCCACGATGAAATGGTGTCATCCCTTGGGTTTTTCTACTGCCACCGTTATTTCCAAGGGGAGCAGTGCTCGCCTCGAGGGAACCCATAGGTTACCTTATCATTTTTAAGGGGAGCAGTGCTCGCCTCTAGGGAACCCATTGTTGTGTCCCTGAAGTTTGATGATATTCTAACATCTTGAGTCACTAGCATTATGAGGTTTTGATGTTGTCTAACACCATGAATCATTGACTTTCTAATGACACTTTAACTTTGATATTCTCAAGGTAGTTCAAGCAAAAAGTTCAAATGAATAGAAAGAAATCAAGTGCACAGAAAATGAGAAAATTGGTTGCACAGAAAATAAACCAAGGAGGATTAGAAAACAACTTCAAGCAAAGACAGATCCAGCAGTAATCAAGCAAAGCCAAAGTTAACATGAATAGAAAATGAGAAAATGACTGAGCTACTCTCCCCCTTAAATGACTCATGAAAACAACTTCTCCCCCTTTGTCATTAGCAAAAGATGTGACTAGAAATGGTGGAGAGAAAGATCAGAGCCAGGATGAATTGTTCATAGAATGTATGATTATGAGGAATTTTTGGAGAAATACAACCTGTTTGAGGATCTGAAAATGCAAGAAATTTCACAATCTGATACTAGTCTCATAACAAAGATAGTATTTATGTTCAGAGCCAACCATTATACAAACCTTATGACATGATCCTTATTCAAATTGTGTGGTTCAAATCTAATGATATCAGAGTTCATGAAAAGACTTTGAGAAAAAAATGTTTGCATGCATGTTTTAATAGAAATGAACCAGAATTACATGTCGAAATCATGTTTATCCTTCCTTTGCCTGTTTCATACAAAATCAATGACTTATTTGAGAGTTACACAACTAGTATTAAGGTTAAACACTCATGAAGATCTTATGGAATTCAGAGTTACAACAATTTTTCTTTCATCTTATGCTATCTAGCTCATAAGTTTCTTTAAGCACAGAGAATTTTTACGAGCAATTAAGCCCAGTCATTCCTTATATCTTGAGGATACACGTTGTTTAGACGCCAGTATCCCTAGGTACTTGGTGTGACTGACTATCATGTCTCAATTTGAACAGAGATAGCATTGTCACCTCATGACTTGTCTGACCTCATTTCTTTGATGAGGGGACATATTTCTCAGCAACTGAGCCATTGCTCTGCCTTAGATTTTTCCTCACTTTACAACATAGTTAACAAAGGCACTTCATGACACAGCCCACTTGTCTTCTTGGACAAGGGACATGGTTTCTCAGTGAACTAACGTCATTGCTCTGAAAATAAATAGTTAAGAATTCCAGCAATTCATGGTGTTTAAAAACAATACTTAGTTTGAGTAACTCAACCAAAGTTGCTTTGAAGTGGTAATTTTCATATTTCAGGAAGTGTCATTCAGGGCACAGCATGTAAACACTGGTTTAATGTCTATTAAAAGCATTGAGTACAGATAATTTCATAACATTTGTCTCAAAACTCAATGAAGTCATTAAACATGAACCAGTTTTATTGGATGGACAAGCACAAGGTCATATAATAGAGGATTCTTACTTTGCAGACCACTCAGTTTTATGATCATGGTACCTGGATTAGAAACTACTGAATTTCAGATTTTTCAAGAAGGTGATCAGAACATCCAGTAGCAACAACAAGAATTAAGCCATTGAATTTTCAGATAAGCATAATTATCAAGTTAAGAAGATGATTAGTGGTCACTCCCCCTGAGGATATGCAATGGTCATCATCGAAAATAAAAAAAAATGATTTGGAATTCCATGATGGTTGTACACTTATTAAAGTTGACAAAATGAAGATAGCTTGTATGCAAGAATGATTCAAGGAAGTTGCTCCCCCTGACAAAATGGCCAAAATGTAATAGCGACTCATGGTACTCGGCGGAAGTGTATCCTCACGCATGGTGAATGCTTTCAGGCAAGCATAACCTATCTTTCCACAACTCACCATTTTATACACCATGGTCAAACAAAGAAAAACAGCCAGCTACCAATGCAATACCTCATGAACATGAATTTATCAAACCGTGCATGCCAATGCATAAAGACATGTATTAATATGTAGGATATATGCATCAGATTTTCTGTACAACCTTTTTATTGCAGTTCAGCACAATCAAAAATCAATAATAATGAGAGATCTAAACATTTCAATCCTTATTGATTTGAGATCTGCACAGGCCAAGTTCCCTTCTAAGTGTAGAAAACCTATCATTACACAAGGGCTTGGTAAAAATGTCACCAATTTGATTCAAAGTGCCAACAAAATGTAATTCAAAAATTTTCTCGAGGACCTCATCTCTAAGAAAATGATGCCTAATTTCAATGTGCTTAGTTCTAGAGTGCTGGACTGGATTTTTAGCAAGATTGATGGCACTTGTGTTATCACACAGAATCGGGACACACCTAAGATCCACTAAGTAGTCTTGAAGTTGGTGTTTAATCCACAACACTTGGGTGCCACAACTCTCCGCAGCAACATATTCTGCCTCTGCGGTAGAGAGGGCAACCGAGTGTTATTTCTTGGAGGCCCACAAAACCAAACACCCGCCCAGTGTTGTCTGCATCTGAATAAGAAATAGGAGATAAGTCACAGGATGACGAATACCACAATCCTAAATCTTGAGTTCCGACAAGATATCTAAATATACGCTTGACGGCAATCAAGTGGGATTCTCTAGGACTAGCTTAAAATCTAGCACAAAGGCATACACTAAACTGAATGTCCGGTCTAGATGCAGTTAAATAGAGCAATGAGCCAATCCTACCCTATAAGTCTTTGCATCACAAATTTACCTTTCTCATCCGCATCCAGTGATGTGTTGGTCTCCATAGGAGTTGTAATATACTTACATTCTTTCATGTTAAACCTTTTTAGTAGCTCCTTGATATATTTGGCTTAGCTTATAAAGCACCCATCTTCACCTTGATTGATCTGTAAGCTGAGAAAAAATTGAAGTTCACCCATTAAACTCATCTCAAACTCACTAGTCATAAGGTTAGCAAATTCTTCACACATTTCAGATTTTGTAGATCCAAACACGATATCATCAACATATATTTGAACAATCAAGATGTTCTTACATTGCTTCTTGGGGAAAAGTGTTTGATCTACTTTACCTCTTGTATATCCGTTTTCGGTGAGGAAAGAGCTTAACCTTTCATACCAAGCTCTAGGTGCTTGCTTCAAGCCATAGAGAGCCCTGTCCAGCTTGTACACATAATCTTCATGATCAGAATTTTCAAAGCTAGGTGGCTGCTTCACATAAACTTCTTCCTTTATTAAGTCTGGAGAGGGGGATTTCCGCAGCCCACCACAAAGGCAGCCCAACAAGACCCACAAGGTCCAACCGGGCGAGCCCGCCCGAGTGATAGCCCACAGGGCCCACTTAGGGAAGAAAAGCCCAATAAATAAGACTCGATGAACTAACTCTCCCCGGCGGCCTTCTAGGCTCGGAGGGCCCGAGACAACGGTCAGGTCCCAAGGAAGGTCCGGCCTAAAGCCCTCTCCCCGTCCGAGAGAGATAGGCTCCAGCCGACCTATCCGACCCCACCCTCGCCGGGCCATGCCTATCGCTCGGACATGAGCTAGCATCCCCGAGGCTCGGTAAGGCCGGTTGATTATCCACATGTGCATCCGTTCAGAGTCCCCCGCCAGCGGGAGAGTTAGGGGAGCCGCCGGACTTCGAGGGGATAACGTTCCCACGATCAGGCCATGAAAGCCCCCGTTAAAGACGTAACTCCCGCCGGAAACCCATCAGCTTACAGGACTCCTGAAGGCGGCGCACTATTTAATCAAGGGATACCCTCCGGAAGAAGGTAAGAGAAACAAGGTATTCACACACCCTTAGCTCCTGAGCACGATTCGCTTCACCCTCTGGTGGAGAGGACTCTCGCGCATCAGCTCTCTCCTCCCCCCATTATTGCTTCCACCATAGCTCTACTGACTTAGCCATCGGAGGGTTTTCCCCCAGGGAGATCCCCTGGGCCCTCTGATACCTTTCCCTCTCTTGCAGATTCATCTTCTGGTGATCCATAGCCCGCTCAGGACTCAGCGCGAGATCTCGCCTCTTCATCTGGCGCCGTCTGTGGGAACGCACGAAGAGCCAAGATGGTGAGAAAAAGCTCAGGGAGGAGATCCACCGGTGGGACGGGTAAGGCTGTGGCGGCGGCGGGAGGCGCCCCCTCTAGGGTCTCACAGAGCCCCCCCTCCAACGCCAGCATCCCCACCAACAGGCCACCACCCCCCCCGGCGGAGACAGGGGCACCCCTCGACGGTGGCCCCAACGCCTTCCAGGCCCTCAACGAAAAGATGGACGTCCTCGTGGAGCTCATGAGGGCCCAGGCGGCCAGGGACGCAAGGTCACGCGCCCCGTCAGGAAGTCCCCCTCGAAGGAGTGCGACGCAGCACACCGCCGGAGGCCGCTTCACCCTCCGCGGCCGACAGCTCCTCCGCAACGACGTCGGAGGGCCCTCGCAAGCTCCGCCTATGGAGCAAGAGGCTTCCTCCACGCCGAGGAGAGGGAAGCAGGGGGCGAGGCCGCCGCGCCCGGGCACTAGTGCCCCGGGAGATCGCCAAGACGCCCCCCCCAGCCCCACGATGCGACTGCAGCCAGAGCTGTCCCTCCGGCTGCGAGATTTCGAGAGACGGTTCGCAGAGCAAGAGCACGCCCTCCGCGCCCTGCAGAAGACCTCTCTCCCGGAGGACGAGGAGAAATCCCCTTTCTCCGAGTACATCTTGAAGGCAGAGGTCTCTCCCAGAGCCTCCATTCCAACCTTCAAACTCTACGACGGCCAGGGCGACCCAGCCGACCACTACGATAGCTTCGACGCCCTGGTGACCCTTCATGGAACGCTGGATCCCATCAAATGCCGAGCCTTCGCGGCCACCCTGGTCCAAGGTGCTCAGGCATGGTTCCGGGCCCTCGCCCCTGGGTCCATTCGAGACTTCAGGTAATTCGGGCGAATTTTCAAGGAGAGTTTCACCGGTAGCGCCCCCCCAAGGTCAGTAGCGGGGCTCCTGGCCCTCAAACAGGCGCAAGGGGAGAGGCTCCGGACTTACGTCCACCGATTTAAATCGGAAGCCCTCAGGATCCCCCGCCTGGATGTGGCCTCAGCCACAACCACACTGACCGGGGGCACCCGGGACGAGAATCTCCGCCGCGAGCTTGTCCTCCACCCTCCCTCGACCCTTGCCGAGCTAGTGACTCTGGCACTGCGCCACGCCGAGTGCGAAGAAGTACTCAGCGCCTGCCGAGACGCAACCGGCTCGGGTCGGGAGAGGGACAAGAAGCGGACCTCCGAGCCAAACCCTGGCTCGGGTAAGAAGCGCGATCGAGAAGGAGAGCGCAAGAGAAAGTACGAGCGGTACACCCCCTTGACCGCGCCAGTCTACGAGATCTATGAAGACATCAAAGACTCGGGACTTCTCCGCCAGCCCGAGCCAATGAGGTCGAAGAACCACAAGCAGGGACAAGCATTGCCTGTTCCACGGCGACCACGGGCACCACACCGGAGATTGCCATCAGCTCCAGGACGAGATCGAGCGCCTCATCCGTCTGGGGCATCTAGCCCGGTTCATGACCGGGCACAAAGAAGACCGAGATGCCGCAGAGGAGATCGACAATGCCCCCCGAGGGGTTCACATCAACGTCATCTCCGGAGGAGCGGCATCGGGCGGCGACACCAGCCGAGGGAGGAAACGTCATGCCGAGCGAGCCAGCCGAGCCTTAGAGCCCCCCAGAGGCCCGCCGATGGAGCCCCATGTCATAGTCTTCTCCGACCAAGACCTGGAAGGGCTGAGCACCCCGCATGACGATGCCCTCGTTATCTCGGCCACGATAAATCACTGTAATGTAGACAGGATTTTGGTTGATAATGGGAGCACCCCCGATGTATTATCTTATGACTGTTTTCTCAAGATGGGGGAAGACCCATCCAAGCTCCGCCCGATCCGAACGCCCCTTTGCGGGTTTAATGGCCTGGCCACCTACCCCGAGGGAGCCCTAAGCCTGCCGGTCACTATCGGCACCCCACCCAAAACCGTTACGGTGATAGTGGACTTCATAGTGATTAAAGGTATGATAGCGTACAACGCCATTTTCGGCCAAAAAATTCTCAGCCGAATAAAGGCCGTACCATCTACCTATCACCAAAAAATGAAGTTTCCCACCAAAAACGGGTTAGGGGAAGTCCGAGGTAACCAGGCCACGGCTAGAAGGTGCTACAATATCTCGGTAGAAGCCTCAAGGCCGGACGGGAAGGATAAGGGCCCCAGGGGAGTCGAAGGAAAAGCAGTGACCACCGAGCCCGGTGGCGAGTTATTAACGGTATTCCTGAACGACGACCCGGCCCTAGGAGTAAGGATCGGCGCCGACCTACCACCAAAGGAACAGCAGCAATACAAGGAGTTTCTTTCTGAGTACGTTCGGGTCTTTGCTTGGTCCAATGATCAACTCCCTGGTATACCAGAGGAGACTGTGACGCACAAGCTCAACCTCGATACCACCGTGAGACCCGTACAGCAGCGGAGAAGGAAGCATGCGCCCGAGAAACAGGCGATCATCAAGGCGCAGGTCACCAAGAGACAAGAAACTGGTCTTTTCAGACCGATCCTGTACCCAACATGGCTAGCCAACGTCGTCCTGGTGCCGAAGACTACAGGCAAGTGGCGAATGTGCGTAGACTTCACCGATCTGAATAAGGCCACCCCCAAGGACTGCTATCCGCTACCGAGCATCGACCAATTGGTTGACTCAACCTCGAGCAACGAGATACTCAGTTTCCTGGATGCCTATTCGGGTTATCATCAGATCCGAATGAACCCTGAAGATGTCGAGAGGACTGCCTTCATCACCGACTACGGCGTGTACTGCTACACCCGGATGCCCTTCGGATTGAAGAATGCTGGAGCCACATACCAGCGACTGGTCAACCATATGTTCGAGGGACAGTTAGGTCGGAACGTCGAGGCCTACATCGACGACATGCTCGTCAAGACCCCAAGGGCCCAAGACCACTTCACCGACCTCGCCGAGACTTTCGGCACCCTCCTGAAGTACTGCATGAAGCTCAACCCCGCCAAGTGCGCCTTTGGAGTAAGATCCGGGAAGTTCCTGGGTTTCCTGGTCACTCAGCGAGGGATCGAAGCCAACCCCGACAAGGTCCAGGCCATCCTGGACATGCGCCCACCCACGTGCATTAAAGACGTCCAGCGTCTGACGGGGCGTGTCGCTGCTCTCAGTCGTTTCCTGTCCCGTGCGACCGAACGATGCCTGCCCTTCTTCAAGCTGATGAGGGGGCCCAAGATAGCATCTGCTACGTTCGCATGGGATGAGGAATGCCAGACAGCGTTCGCCGAGCTCAAAGAGTTCCTGGCTTCGCCTCCGGTGCTTTCCAAGCCCGTCCAGGGTGAGGTCCTGTTGCTCTATCTCTCGGCGACGCCATCGACGGTCAGCTCGGTCCTAGTCAGGAATGACTCGGGAATCGAGAGGCCGGTCTACTACACCAGCAAGGTGCTCAACGAGGCCGAGCGGAGGTACCCCGCAACCGAGAAACTCGTGCTAGCATTGGTTACCTCTGCAAAGCGCCTCCGACCCTACTTCCAGGGGCATCCCATCACCGTGCTAACCGGCGAGCCACTGAAGAAGATTCTGGCCCATCCCGAAGCCTCGGGGCGACTCATCAAACGGGCCATCATGCTCGGGGCCTACGACATCTCGTACCGGCCGTGATCAGCTATCAAAGGACAAGCGCTCACCGACTTCATCGCCGAGAGCACCGTTCCGGTCGAGGACAGGCCTCCGACAGCAACCGGGCCAACCTGGGAGCTGTTCGTCGATGGATCGTCCAACTCGATCGGCAGCGGCGCAGGGATCCTCCTAAAGTCCCCCGAAGGAATAGAGTTGCAATACGCCCTAAAGTTCAACTTTCTGGCGTCCAACAATGCTTCCGAGTACGAGGCCCTTATCTCGGGAGCCCGCATGGCCCGACGGTTGGGGGCCGAGCGAGTCAGGATCCACACCGACTCCCAGCTAGTTGCAAGCCAGGTCAGTGGCGAGTACGAGGCTCGGGAGGCACCTATGATCAAATACCTCCAGTTGGTCCGGAGCTTGGCCCAGCAGTTCGAGGAGTTCGAGGTAGTCCGAATAGCTCGAGAGCAAAACTCTCAGGGCGGACGCTCTCTCCCGACTGGCCTCCTCCCTAGACCCGGAAGGTACACGATCGGTCCTCCTAGAAGAGCTCGAGCGCCCGAGCATAGACTTGGAGCTCCTCGCCATTGACTCGGCCACTCCCGGTGACTGGCGCTCCCCCTACCTGTCCTGGCTACGGGACTCCCAGGAGCCCTCCGACCCTCGGGAAGCCCGCCGAATGAAGTACCAAGCTCGGCGCTTCGTCATCCTCGACAACGCTCTCTACCGAAGATCGTTCTCCGGGACCCTTCTGAAGTGTCTCGGTCCCGACGAAGCAAGCCAAGCTGTTGAAGAGATTCATCAAGGCCTGTGCGGAGCACATTCAGGAGGTCGGTCGCTGGCCAGAATCCTGCTAAGGCAAGGGTACTGGTGGCCGACCCTGCAGCGCGACTGCACGGCTTACGTACAACATTGCGACCGTTGCCAGCAGTTCGACCATTTGGTCCATCAGCCGGCCACGGAACTTATCGCCCTGACCGAGCCCTACCCCTTCGCTCGGTGGGGGATCGACATCCTCGGGCCATTCCCAACGGCTCAATCCCAGAAGAAGTTTATCATCGTCGCCATCGACTACTTCACCAAGTGGATCGAGGCTGAAGCTACAGCAAGGATCACCGAGACAGTCGTCTGGGGCTTCGTTTGGAAATCGATCATCTGTCGCTTTGGCATCCCCCGAGTGATAGTGAGCGATAACGGGTGGCAATTCGACTCTCGGTACTTCCGAGACAGATGCGCCGACCTAAATATCTGCAACCACTTCACTTCGGTCGCCCACCCTCAGGCCAACGGGCTGGTTGAAAATGCCAACAAGACCATCTTGAAGGGCATAAAAACCAGACTCGGCAAGGCTAAGGGTAGCTGGCTCGAGGAACTGCCTAGCGTACTATGGTCGCACCGAACGACCCCCAGGACGGCAACCGGTGAGACCCCTTTTCAGCTGGTATATGGCACCGAAGCCGTCGTTCCGTTAGAGATCGCCAATCCGTCTCTCCGAGTGATCAGCTTTTCACCCGAGGCAAACGAGCAGAAGTTGATCGAGAACCTCGACCTGACAGACGAACTCCGAGAGATCGCGAACGTCCGAGCTACGGAATACCAGCGCCGCCTCACTCGGTACTACAACACCAAGGTCCGAGGTAGACAATTACGACCAGGGGACTTCATCCTCAGGAAGACCGAAGCCTCTCGACCACTGGAGGCGGCGGGCAAGCTATCCCCCAACTGGGAAGGCCCCTACCGAGTGATCGAGATGCTCGGGAAAGGTGCATACAGGTTGGCCACAATGGAAGGGGAACCCATTCCCCGGACATGGAACGCAACCACACTACGCAGATTTTATTTCTGAAAACTGTATCGACAAATTGGGTAAAATAAAACCCCCTTTTTTGCATTCATTCAAGATAACTGTTGGTACATCAGAAAGGCAACTGCCAGTACATTACATAGTGAAAAGAAAAAATCCATCTAACACCACGGCAGACGGCCATCGCCCAGCCGACCCGGTCTTGACCTTCTCGCATCCAGTAACTGACTCTGCCTCGCGTAGAAACTGGCTCGGACAAGAGATGGTCGATCCAGTTGGCTCGGGTGGACCGTGACAAAGGTGACAGAGGGACGGCAAGGAGAAGGCCACCTTTCACGCGAGGAAGGCTACCTTCCAAGTTGGCAACAACCTGGAAAAAGGAGCGCCGTGAAGGTCTCCTCTCTGCCAATCTACCAACTCTTTGGAGGCGAACAGAAAGCAAGCAGCCCCCGAAGAGTGAAAGAAATGAAGAACAAAAGAGAGAGAAAGAGGCTGCGGACAGAGGTGAGGAAGGAACTGGAGCCGCCTCCTCCCCTCCCACGGAGGGGAATGGCGGCCGGCATCCCTAACTCCCCCGTCCGCCCTCCATCTCGGCGTCCGCCCGGAAGCCTCGCCGGAGCCAAGAGGAGGCAAACGGCGTACCCCCGCACGTCGAAGCCCTCTCCAGATCCGCGCGACGACCGTTGGACCCGTCTCATGCACGCGCGGCAACCGTGGGACCCGACCGATATTCCAGGACAGCTGGAACCGGCCGCTCCCCGTCGTCTACGGCGTCATCTTCAGAAGGGTCCTCCATGCTCCGATCGCGACGGCGCAACGCAGAGCGAAAACGATGGAACAAGAGCAGACCGCCGGCGAGAGTCCTAAGTGTTAAAAGGGAAGGAGCACCCTTCGGTCCTTTTTATAGGCCAAGGGAGGCCACGCGCCTTAAATGACTCCCCCCTCGAAAACACGCTACAGGACCTCCCCTGGAAGGTCACCTCCAATTCCTCGGCCCCCGCCCTTGCGGGATTCGCGAAGCGCCTCGACTTTCAAAGCATGGTGGAATGAAAGGACGCCCCGCCAGAAGTCTCCCGAATCGACATGCGAAAATGGTGCAGAAAATATCGGCACCTTCCAACTGCCCCCGATACGCCAGCCAAATCACGGCAAAGATAACGATCAAACGAAGTAAGTCCTTTATTGCCTCCCATAAAGAAATCCTCTTACAGAAGGAAAAATAGACAAAAAGGGGAAGGGGCAAAATAAAGCATAATACATCAGGCCTCGGGCCCACTTTGAAGCTCGGGAACAGTAGTAGGGGACGCGTCACCCCCGGTACCTTCGGTGACGGCCGGCCCGGACACTGACCTCGCCTGTGCGAGAACTGTCCCGGTCGTGAGCCCTCCTGGAGCCTCCGGAGTTGGTGACCCCGCTGGAGGTGACTCCTCCGGTTCTTCCCCGGTCGAAGATGAGGAGCTGGAAACTAACTCGTTCGAGTCATAACTCTGGCCATAAGGAAAATCACCCCCGGCAAGGTGCTCATTGGCATAGCTCATCGCCCGGTGATAGCCCTGCCTGAATCCCTTTCGAGCACCCCTGCGGAGCGCTACCTCGTAGTAGGGTAGGGCAGCTTCAATCAGGTCGGCCGAGTAAGCTTCCGAGCCTTTGTAGCGCTCGATCGCCTCCGCCTCGACCTGCCCGTCCTGAGCCCGCTCCGCCTCGGCCGCACGCTCTTCCGCCCTTGCCAGACGCTCCTCTAGCTCGGTCATCCTCCGCTCGGCTTCGATCGTCCGGCCCTCCGCCCGGGCTCGATCCGCCTCGGCCTCAGCGCGAAGGCGCTCCGCGTCCTCCGCCCGATCCTGCAGCTCGGCACGCTCACGCTCCCAGAGGCCATCCAGCTCAATGTGACGTTGACGCTCGTCTTCTAGACGTTTGCTCTTCCTCTCGAGCGATTCTTGGGCCCTTGCTAGCTGCTCGGCCAGTGCCTCGGCTTCCCGTCGGCTCGACCGCGCCAACTCCCTGAGTGCGAGGAACTCCCGACGGAGCCCCTCATCCTCCCCCTCGAGCCGGGCCAGTTTTCCCTCGCATCCACCAAGGGTCCAAGCAAGCCTCGACCGTTCTGCCTCCGTCCGGGCGTGCGCCTCCGCCATCACGGCCGCTGTCCGAGCTATGACCAGGCCGCCCTCCATCAGGACATCAAGGACCCCGGCGGGAGTGCTGCGCCTTTCTCCCCCCCTTGTCCTCTCGGCGATCGACCGGCAGAGCCGGTACAAGTCGCCCGAGATACCGAGCCTGACCAGAGGTTCCGGCAAAGGGGACCGCTCCACCCCGGGCACCCCGTCGGAAGACCCTGTTCGGGCAGCGAAGCTGACCGCCCCACGCGCCACGGTCGGTTGGGGTTGCAACGCCTCCCCGGGCGAACCCCCACCCTCGACCGGCGCCGAGGGATCAACCGCACCAGAAACTGCCGGCACTTGGGGTTGCGACACCCTCGTGGGCGAACCCCCATCCGCGCCGACCAATCCCTCGGTCCCTGCGCCGGCCACACCGGCACCGGCCCCCTCTGCCCCCACGGAGGGGAGAGCCGACCCATCACCTCCCTCTGCGGGGCCCCTGGTCTCCTCGGCCCCCTCTCGCCCGGCGGATGGGAGAGCCCGCCCAGAGGGGTCGGCCCCATCCTGCCCCCGAGGGGGGAGCGCCGCCGAGCCAGAATAGCCCCCGGCGGCGGTAGGAAAGTCGGCTTTCTTGGCCCTTTTCCTGGCCTTCGCGGCCTCCCGCAACTTCCCCGCTAGGGGATCCTAGCGCTTCAGGCCAATCGATCGAGAAGACCCCTCGGGGGCCACCCCCTTGCCCTTATCTCGGGCATGGACGTGACCCACCGGGCA